>CAUYLG010012947.1:0-30937 GCA_963573385.1 Cacajao melanocephalus | reverse complement strand
GTTAAGCACAATTATTGGCATAATAGAGGTTTTTAATACCCATTTTTAGACTGCATTCTAGCCTGGGCAATAGAACAAGAATCCTGTTCTCTCTCCCTCTTTCTCTTCCTCTTTCTTTCTCTCGTACATTCTTTTTTTTTTCTTTCACTCTCACTTTCTTTCCTCTCTTTTTCTTTCTTTCAAAAAATAAAAATAAAGAAAAAAAAAAAAAAGATTAACTAGGATTTAGAGTTTTAAAAGTTGCTGAGCAAGCTCAAGTCATTAGCCCAACAAACAGAAAAGGAGCCTACAGAAGATGGACTGACGTCTCTGCAGCCTAAAATACAGGGCTAGACTCCAGGTTTGGATTAATCAGAAAGAGAAAAAATAATAAATCTGTGCTACCACTATTTCAACATCAAGGAAACCTACAAGTATCAGGATGTAGAAACAGTGTTTACTAATATGTTTCCTTATCAGTTGACAGGTCCTATGGATTCATATTGAAAAATCATCTTCCTTAATTTCTGTACATTACACAAGGACAACTAAGTAATTGTTCCTCCTCAACTGTTCAAGACGTCATTTCTCAATTTTTAAAAAGACAGACTTTTGGCCGGGCACGGTGGCTCACGCCTGTAATTCCAGCACTTTGGGAGGCTGAGGCGGGCGGATCACTTGAGCTCCGGAGTTGGAGACCAACCTGACCAACCTGGCAAAACCTTGTCACTACTAAAAATACAAAAATTAGCTGGATATGGTCGGGGGCAGCTGCAGTCCCAGCTACTCGGGAGGCTGAGGCAGGAGAATTACTGGAACCCAGGAGACAGAGATTGATTGCAGTGAGCCAAGATCACACCACTGCACTCCAGCCTAGGCTACAGAGCAAGACTCCATTTAAAAAAAAAACAACAACAACAAAAAACATACTTTTGCTGCATCCATTCTCATGGGAATTATATTCAATTGCACTATAATCTCCTTGAATTAACAAAAGGGGACAATATTTCAAAAGGTTCATTTTACTCTCCCCCAAACCATTTGAGAATATTTCTAAAGCCATTAATTTCACAAACTAGCCAAGATTACTGAGAAAAATCATAGCTGTACAAGTTCTGAAAATCTTGCTGAATATCACTATCTTGTGGTCCAAGGTGTTTCTTTGCCTATATCCCTGAATTGTAAATGGCTATGAAAAGAAAAGGGCCCAACAAAATAAAACGTTCCCACAAGAAAAGTAATGATGCTATATTGTAACAAACATTTTGGTGACTGGGATTACAGAAACCTCTGGGCTTCTGCCCTGAAGCACTAATTTGCCAAAATTACAGCAAATGCAACTCTTAAAAAAGTACTGACTCATCCCGGGGTAATAGTTTGATCTTATCTATTTTAATATCAAGGAATCCAAATTTGCTATACCTTGCATCATAAATGAAAAGGAAATACTAAAGATAATTACTTAAAACCTACCCAACAGAATTATCCTCAGTGTAAGTTTTAAGTACAATGCAGACAACCACAATACAGATTTACCTCAACATGAAAACCTGGGCAGATAATATTTAACTGAGTAATTATGTTATCTGCACTCTACATAGGAAGGACTGAGAGGAAAAACAGGGTGAAACTTGCCACAGTAGAGTGCTGGCTATAAATCAAGTCGGCCTGCCCAAACACACACAAGACTTAAGGACGACCTCGGCGAGAGCAGTTGAGTTTACGCAGTAAGGAAACCTGCACAAAATTAAAGAGAAAACTACTGAGGTCCCACATGGACATAATCACTATGGACTGTGGGTGTGAAAACGATGATATAATGGTGGCAAATAGGAGGACTCCATTAGGATGCTATCATCAAATAATAAAAATACATTTGTTATAAAATGGAAACTAGAAGTTATTGAATTTCTAGCATTTTCCCCTGTTGTTCTCTAAATATATGCATTCTTTCTAACATAGTGCAAATATACTCTGAAGAAACAAATGTATAGAAAAGGGATAGGAACTCATCTTTTCTGTTACCCAGGCTGGAGTGTAATGATGCAATCTCAGCTCACTGCAACCTCCACCTCCTGGGTTCAAGCGATGCTCCTGCCTCAGCCTCCTGAGTAGCTGGGATTACAGGTGTGTGCCACCATGCCTGGCTAATTTTTGTATTTTTACTAGAGATGGGGTTTCACCATGTTGGCCAGACTGGTCTCGAACTCCTGACCTCAAATGATCTACCCACCTCGGCCTCCCAAAGTGCTGGAATTACAGGCGTGAGCCACTGCACCTGGCCTTAAACCTCTTTTCTTTATAAATGAGAAGGTTCTAGGCTACCTAGATCAAACCTCTCCCTTTCCAAGATCACCCACAGAAGATAAAAAACCAGTGACAGCAGTCAAGATGTAATAGTGTTAAAAAGCAACAAGTACAATTCAGCATTTCATGTCATGACACGAATTGGAAATAATACCATTTATTTGGTTCCTGGGAGGGAAGGACTGAGCTTGGTGAAACCAATCAATTATGTCTTCCTTATATTCTTTAATTGTAATAAAACTGAAAACCAACATATTAAGGAAGATATCAAATACAGCATTTATATAAAACTTCCAAAGAAAACCTTACCAGATATCTTCACAGAAAATAAAGCTTGTTTCCATGAACATAACTCTTTTACAACAGGTTCTATACCTGTTACAGCTACATGCATTTTCTGATCAATACAATGTGACAGCTCCACATTTCTGATGAACCCTTATCAACATTTAATTTTGTTTGTTAATGGGGGCTTGTTCTGGTTTCTCAGTGAGAAAAGGGCAGACGTTCCATGGGGAGTAAATATAATAGTTTCTAAGTAAGATATTACAGTCTGGTGCTGACACGTTACAGTACACACATAACAAAAACATACACATCTGCAGAACCTGACAATATTGAGTATTTATGCAGCTATTATTTCACTTAACCTACACCCTTTAAAGTACGTTACACCTCCATTCCATCCTTCCCATCCCAGATTCTATAAGAAGAAGGGGACAGATGCAAGACTAGAACCCAATGTTTCTTCCACTCCATCACGCTCCTGTCACCTTTTCAAGTAGAGTCAAGGTGAGACCACCAAGAAGACAAGAAAGGTTTTTAAAAAAAGGCATTTTTGCTGCTTATTAATGCCAAAAGTCTACAGTTTGCCTATATGTACAACTATCTGGTAAATCCCTATTATACTTAGGACTGATAAAATATAAATAACACATTAAATACTATATATATATATACTTTTTTGGGGGAACAAATTCTCACTCTGTCACCCAGGTTAGAGTGGAGTGGTGCAATCTCAGTTCACTGAAACCTCAGCCTCCCGGGTTCAAGCAATTCTCCTGCCTCAGTCTCCAAAGTAGCTGGGATTACAGGCTTGTGCCACCACGCCCAGCTAATTTTCGTATTTTTAGTAGAAACAGGGTTTCACCATGTTCACCAGGCTGATCTTCAACTCCTAACCTCAAACAATCTGCCCACCTCAGCCTTCCAAAATGTTGGAATTACGGATATGAGCCACTGTGCCTGGCCTAAATATATATTTAAACAAAATATATTAAATTTTACTCCTATTAGTTTTACTGAATGGCTATTACATACATCCAAAGAACATTTACTGAGCAATCACAAGACACTATGCTAGAATCGGAGATATCACAGTAGTATCTTCCGTGGAGTGGGAGAGAGAGCTCTCCACACAGTAAAAAGCAGAAATCCCTATTTCTGTGAAAACACCAAGTTATTGCTGCACTAAACAGCTGCTAAGGGGAAAAAAGAAAGAGCCTTTGTATAACATGTCACAGAACTTTTACTCAGAGAATGGGAAGGCTCAGGACTGACCCTTACAGGTGAAACTGCACCTCTAATGCAGAGAGCCCACCACCATTCATCCTCCACCAGGTTTTTTTTTTTACTCTAAAATATATGAACGAAGTTACACAGAAACAGCTATTTATCAGTCACCTAAATTAGTAGTTCTCACACTTTTGATCATTCATATGCCACCCTCACAATTTTTACGTTACATACAAAACTACTTTTTTACCTAACATTTTTCTTAGAGTTTTTTTAATTTAAATACCTATTTTAGTCTCTTTTAAAACACATACAGTGAGGCCAGGTGTGGTGGTTCATGCCTGTAATCTCAGCACTTTGGGAGGCCAAGGCCTCCCATACTTAGTAAACACTGATACTTAACAAAAAAAAAAAAAAAAACAGGTCTTGAGCTCAGGAGCTCCAGACCAACCTGGGCAACACAGTGAAACCCCATCTCTACTGAAAATACAAAAAATTACCCAGGCATGGTGGCACACCCCTGCAGTCCCAGCTACTAGGGAGGCTCAAGAGGGGGAATCACTTGAGCCCAGGAGGCAGAGGTTGCAGTAAGCCGAGATTGTGCCACTGCACTCCAGCCTTGGTAACAGAGAAAGAATTAGTCAAAAAGAAAAGAAAAGAAAAAGAAGAAAAAGACAAGAAGAGAGAAAGAGAGAGGAAGGGAGGAAGGAAGGGAGGAACATATAGTGAAGCCATGAGTTTGATGAGCTAGTTATGTTTTCTAATATGCATGAAAATAAAAGCATATGAGCAGGTGCAGTGGCTTATGCCTGGAATCCCAGAACTTTGGGAGGCTGAGGTGGGAGAATCAATCACTTGAGCCCAGGAGTTCTAGACCAGCCTGGGCAACATGGCAAAATCCCATCTCTACAGAAAATTAGCCAGGCACGGTGGCATGCAACTGTAGTGCCAACTACTCAGGAGGCTGAGGTGGGAGGATCACCTCAGGGAAAAAATGAGAGAGAGTGAGAAGGCTCAAGACAAGTCAAGGCTGCAGTGAGCCATGATTGTGTCACTGCACTCTAGCCTGGGTGACAAAGCAAGGCTCTGTCACTCAGTCCCCCCCCAAAAAAAGCATAGTGCTTAAAACAAAAACTGTTCATTAGCATACTTCAAAAATAACCCTGCATGTCCATACTTAGAAAACACTGATATTTAATAACAACAACAAAAAAAAAAACAGAAAACACTGTATTAACAACTATTTATAAATACTGTTATCAATAATTTTATGGTATCATTATCATCAACATATTTGAGTCCATCCCTCTTTCTACTTGACATGCTTAATTATCTAAAAATATTCAATCTGGGGAGTTGGGGAGAGATAGCTTGGGGAAAAATGCCAGATATAGGTGATGGGGAGGAAGGCAGCAAATCACTGCCATGTGTGTACCTATGCAACAATCTTGCATGTTCTTCACATTTACCCCAAAACCTAAAATGCAATAAAAAAGAATAAAAAAATAAAAAATAAATAATTTAAAAAAACTATTTAATCATTTCCAGTGGCAATTTATCTATTCCAGTCTCCTTGGCTCTCTATAAATGATCTATGTATTGTATTACGTAATAGTCTATATCTATCCATTAGTTAATGATCTGGAAGCAGTTATACAAATCTTCCTCATACCTACAGACTATAAATGGTTCTTTCCTTCAATTATCTGTCAAGATAAAGAAATCTAAAACATATTTAAAAATCAGAGACTATATTTAACTACGTTCTAACCAAACAGTATGTTTCTGGCCAGGTACATTGGCTTATGCCTGTAGTCTCAGCACTTTGGGAGGCCAAGGTGGGCAGATCACCTGAGGTCAGGAGTTTAAGACCAGCCTGGCCAACAGGACAAAACCCTGCTTCTATTAAAAATACAAAAATTAGCCGGGCATGATGGCATGTGCCTGTAGCGCCAGCTACTCAAGAGGCTGAGGCAGGAGAATCACTCAAACACAGGAGCTGGAGGTTGCAGCGAGCCAAGATCGCACTGTTGCACTCCAGCTTGGATAACAGAGTGAGACTCCACCTCAAAAAAAATTTGTTTTTAATTAACATGTTTCTTCTGATACAATTTAAAGTGAAAGTGAAAAGGCTCTGTTTTCTACATGACGCATTTCAACTCAGTGTGAGAATTATTTTATGCCCAATTGTTGATAGAGAAAGAATCTAAATGGTTTTCCAAATATATAAAGTGCTTACAAAATAGCAGTATAAAAATTATTCTTTAATAGCCTAGTTCCTTACCAAAGCAATTAAGTTTTCTTAAGTCACTCCAGCAAATCACAAAGCCAGGTGGGTCCCCAATTCAATCATTTATCTTTCATTTTTCAAAGTTGCTCTTTATCTACTTCGTCTCCATAGTTCTCTGTCTAGAACGAACCATTTTGGCAGTGACATACGCTTGTTAGCAAAAGTAGATCCTACACACAGGTGAGAAACTACAGAATTAACTGTGACCACTTTCCTTCCTAGCAAGGTGAGCAGTGACACTGAACCATGACTTAATGAAAGACTGCCCAAGTCATTCGCTGGGGTGGAACCCTATGGTGTTTATCACAAACATCTTTAAAAATCAGAGACTACATTTAACTATGTTCTAACCAAATATGTTTCTGGCTGGGCACATTGGCTTATACCTGTATTCCCAGCACTTTGGGAGGCCAAGGTGGGTGGATTGCTTGAAGTCAAGAGTTCGAGACCAGGTCAGCATGGTGAAACCCCATCTCTACTAAAAATACAAAAAATTAGACAGGCATGTTGGCACACACCTGTAGTCCTAGCTACTCAGGAGGCTGAGGCAGGAGAATTGCTTGAACTCGGGAGACAGAGGTTGCAGTAAGCTGGGATTGCACCACTACACTCCATCCTGGGGAACAGAGCAAGAATCCGTCTCAAAAAAGAAAAAATTAATTAAATAATATGATTTCTGACTGAACTAGTAAATTATGATGAAACTAACAGTATATCCCAAATATGTAAATGGACTTTGGCAACTATGGACCCTTTCTTTCCTAAGAAACATTGACTAATTACACAGAAGGCTGTACCTATTCTAAACAGGCTATACATTCACTAGACTCTAAAGTTCAATCACGTACCCAGCTCATGAAATCTTGCTTTAGTGGCTAGAGAAGGCTTATACAAGGCTAAATCTCACATTTAGCTGGGCATGGTGGCTCACACCTGTAATCCCAGCACTTTGGGAGGCCGAGGTGGGCAGATCACTAGAGGTCAGGAGACTGACCGACATGGTGAAACCCTGTCTCTACTAAAACTACAAAAATTAGCCAGGCATGGTGATGCATGCCTATAATCCTAGTTACTCAGGAGGCTGAGGGACAAGAATCACTTGAACCTGGGAGGCAGAGACTGCAGTGAGCCAAGATTGCACCACAGCACCCCAGCCTGGACAACAGAGCAAGACTCCATTTCAGAAAAAATAAAATAAAAATAAATCTCACATTTAAAAATAAACACAATGAGTCTACCTGTATTCAGGTGTCTAAGTGTCTAAGTACCTAATCACATATAAACCAGAGGCAATTATAAAATACTTTAAAGAAAATCCAAATTTCTCCAGTGGTAGTGTATTCAAACTGCTTTCCTCTAAATCCACTGAATGAAAGGGCCACTACTACTGGTAGTGGCCAATCTTGAATTTAAGAAATGAGGAATGTGACCTGATGGGCCAAGGGAGGGTAAAGTCACAAGGTCTGAAGCTGTGCGTGCACAGTTCTGTGAATAAATATTCAGAACATGGAAACTGTTTACGTCAAATAAAGGGGATGGGGTATTACAGAAGGGATAAAGCCCCAAAAGCGTCCCCCGATCTTGATCCACCACTGCCAGTTGGATTTTAAAAGTATTGTAGAGCTACATTTTTCCCATCAATGTGGATTGTGATGAAAAATTAAATTGGCTCATGAGCCACATACAGAAGACTTCTAAAATCAACACTGAAGTGTTTCCCTGTCTCAGAATTTGGCTGTGAAGCACGACCAACCAGCCAGGAGGAAGGGGAGGGATCTTGGAGCTGGCCCACAATCTGCAGACAGGAAAGGATGGCAGGGGAGGGATGGAGAGGAGTGGGCTGGCTCAGCTCAGAAGCAGATGGAGGAGCTGCAGCTGAAGGCGCCAGGCGAAACATCCACATCCGACACATGTGGGAACCTTAGTGGTGATGCAGGCGACAGCAGGTACTAGAATTTTCAAGACACAGGAATAGTATCCAAATCTCACAGATGGAAGAAAGCAATGGGAAGTCTGGCAGCACTTGGGAGTCAGGTAGGGAGAATGTTCTAGCTCTATACCCAATTCCAGAGGCAGAGCTTCAATCCCCAGAAAAAAGAAAGTTTGAGAGATAGGTACAGTTTCAGGAACCAAATAAAAAGCCCCATTCTAGGCAGGCACAGTGGCTCATGCCAGTGATCCCAGCACTTTGGGAGGCCAAAGCAGGAGGATCACTTGAGGCCAAGAGTCAGAGACCACCCTGGACAACATAGGGAGACCCTATCTTTACAAAATTTTTTTCAAATTAGCCAGTCATGATGGCACTCACCTGTAGTCCCAGCTACTTGGGAGGCTGAGGTAAGAGGATGGCCAGATGTTCACGGTTACAGTGAGCTATGATTGCACCACTGTAATACAGACTGGGTGACACAGTAAGACCCTGTCACTTTTTTTTTTTTAAGTCTCATTTTAGCTAAAAGTTGAGGCAAAACACAGGGACAAAGAGGAGCACCAGAGCCAGGAATGGCTGGCAACAAAAATAAGCAAAAAATGCAAGAAACCGAGTGCCCAGTCCTGAGACCACAGATCCACAGGATGGGGCACTGGTTGACCAGAAGCCCCACCACATGAGGAGGCTGCACTTTAAATTCCATCATCCTGGTATCTGCTTTAGTCACAAAATTAAGAGTGGAGATAAGCAGTGTAGAAACCAGCCCTGGCTTCAGGGAGGTTTTTTTTTTTTTAAATAAAATACAATCTCAAATAAAATAAAATAAAATCTCAAACGATCAAAGAAAAAGCCAGAGAGTCTGACTGAAGAGCCCAAGCATTAATTTCCACCATCTCTCAACAGCTTGAGCAAACATATGGAAGTGGGAAGCACAGAGCATGTTAAGGAAACTGTTTATTACAGTTGGGATAAAATAAAAGGTAAGTGTTGGAATAAAATGGGGGATGAGATTAGGAAAGAATGATTTCCAGTGCTGGCCTAAGGATGTTATGGTGGTGGGGGGTGGAAAGGACAGGTCCAGAATGGTGTCTTGGAAGATTAACGCACCAGCACCATGTTAGAAGCCAAGGAAGAGAGACTTTCAGGAAGAAGGCATAATCATCATCTCCAAATGCTGCTGATATTGAGAAATATAAAAAATACGAATTAGAAGGCAGCCTCTCTACCAGTTTGATTAGAGTGGAGGTTACAGGGTGGACAGACAGGTCAAGGGCAGAATCGATTCGAGAGACAGAACAGTACTCAGGATGCACCTGCCATTGAGGAAGTTATGTATAAAGAGACAAGAGATAGGTCCCTGAGTTCCCATCAGAGGTATTGCTTTTAGTGTTGTTGCTGCTATTTTTAAAAACAGGTAGACCTGAGCCAATAGGTTAAAGATGCAAGAAATGAGAAGCAGTAACTGATAAAGAACGTTTGAAAGGACAGAATTACAAGCTCAGCTCATATCAACATGCCATGACGCTGGGCATGGTGTCTCATGCCTGTAATCCCAACACTTTGGGAGGCTAAGGCAGGTGGCCTGCCTGAGATATTCAAAAATACAGAAATACTAATTAGAAGGCATCCTCTCTACCAGTTTCATTAGTGGAGATTATAGGGTGGACCAGTAGGTCAAGGCCAGAATCAATTTGAGAGCTAGAACAGTACTGAGGATACACACCTCCCATTTAGGAAGTTCTGTACAAAAAGAGACAAAAGATTGGTCCCTGACTTCCCATCAGAAGTTTTTCTGTTGTTGATGCTATTTTTAAAAACAGGTAGACCCGAGCCAACAGGTTAAATATGCAAAACTGAGACGGGGTAATTGATAAATAAAGAACGTTTCAAAGGACAGAATTATGAGCTCAGCTCATATCAAAATGCCTTTACACTGGGCATGGTGACTCAAGCTTGTAATCCCAACACTTTGGGAGGCCAAGGAGAGTGGACTGCTTGAGCTCAGGCATTCGAGACCAGACTAGGGAACATGGCGAAACCTCATCTCTACAAAAAAATACAAAAATTAGTCAGGTGTGGTGGCACATGCCTATAGTCCCAGCTGCTCGGGAGGCTGAGGTGGGAGGATTGCTTGAGTCCAGGGGGTCAAGGATGCAGTGAGCCAAGATTGATGCACTGCACTCCAGCGTGGACAACAGTGTGAGATCCTGTATCCCCACCCTCCCAAAAAATGCCTTTACTTCTAAAAAAAATTCCACTTTTAATCTCTTTTTTCAACAAAGTTTCTCAGCATAAAATGTCTACAAATTACTCAATGTTGATAATGTATCTGTTCCATTGTTCAATAACCAAGAAATACATATCATAGCTTTTTTTTTAACTTTATCAAGTTAATTAATAAATTTTAGCACAAACTGTGCTTCCTTTTAATGAAATGCAATTTAATGAAATGCAATAAGCAGAGTAAATGCAGAGGAAAGGGAAAGAATGGGTTTTAGAATTATCCAGACCTGGGCTTAAATCATATTTTTAAGAATAATAAAATTACATCATAATTTGAATATTTAGGTAAGCATAAGTACTTACATATTAAGGGATTTACAAAGGACCTTCTTTTTTTTTTTTTTTTTTTTTGTGAGGCAGGATCTCACTCTGTCACCCAGGCTAAAGTACAGTGGTGCCATCTCGGCTGCATGCAACCTCTGCCTCCCAAGTTCAAGCGATTCTCCTTCCTCGGCTTCCCTAGTAGCTGAGATTACAGGTGCGCACCACTGTGCCCAGTTAATTTTTGTATTTTTAGTAGAGACGGGTTTCCACCATGTTGGGTCAGGCTCATCTCAAACTCCTGACCTCAAGCGATCCACCCGCCTCAGCCTCCCAAAGCACCTGGCTCACAAAGGCCTCTTCAATTTAGAGGTTCAACAACTCACCCTAGTTAATAAAGAAGTAGAGCAGGGACCTGAACTCGAGCCTGACTCTAAAGAGAAACGCTTTTGCTGTCCTCAAATTGTAATGTCAAGCTCTGCCACCTCCCGCAACTTCTGCGCTTCAGGTCCTCATAACACCCTCTTTATAGTTGGCCATGAAGAATTAGAAAGAACAAGTTAACATGTAAGGCAGGAGGATGACTTGAGCCCAGGAGGTGGAGGCTGCAGTGAGCTATGATTGCGCCACTGTATTCCGGCCTGGGTGACAGAGCAAGACCCTGACTTTAAAAAAAAGAAAAGAAAAAGTGAATACATGGATAACACAAAAGAGAGAAGGTCCTCAATAGATGCTGGTTTCCTTAGCTTCTTCCTATTTCATTTTTGTAATCACTTTCTTAAAACCTTGATCTTACTACACTATGGTGCTGTCTCTTCTATGTTCCTCAGACACCATATGTGCACCCCATCAGCACTTTGTCCCCATGTTACAATTGTTAGCTTACTTGTCTGTTTTTCAATAGTCAGTAACTCTTCAAGGACCAAAGCCTTTGTGTATCATTAATTTTATGTCTCTAGTTCCCGGTGAATCTGGCATGCAGTAAGTGTTCAATAAGTGTTTCTTGTTTCAACTAAGTCTGGTTAATATTTAACCCAAGTGTGCTATCTGCTTAGGTTGCCTCTGTCTAAAACTTTAGTCATTAGGCCCATCAATGTTGTCCCAGATGTCAAAGAGCTAAGCTTTGCCTGCCATGTGCCATCTGTTCTGCTACATGCAATAATTAGTTCAGGGGCCAAAAAACTACAGCAAGTTGGCCCACCACCAGTTTCCACAAATAAAGTTTTACTGAAACACAGCTGTGCTCATTCACTTATATATTGTCTATGGCCACTTTTATGTTACAATGGCAAAGTGGAATATTTGAAGCAGAGACCACTGGGCCTGCAAAGCTTAGTGTATTGCTAGCTGGCCTTTACAAAAAAATATTTGCTAACCTCTGCATTAGTTTGATCCATTCAGTAAATTAACAGATATTAGAATATTTACTATGAGGCAATTGCTACCTTCAGATGCTGGATATAGTGTGGTGAACAAAACAGGCACATACCTGACCTTCACAGAGCTTATAATCTAGCAAACAGAAAAGACAAAATACTCAGATAGTCAAATAAATAAATAAGCAATAAATACCACAGGTCGAGCATCTCTAGCCCAAAAATCTGAAATCCAAAATGCTCCAGAATCCAAAATTATCAACTTGATGCTCAAAGGAAATGGTCACTAGAGTTACTGCAGATTTCAGATTTTCAGATTAGGGATGCTCAAGCAACTGATATCATGCAAATATTCCAAAATCCAAAAGAAAACATAAAATCCAGAACACTTCTGGTCCCAAGCATGCCAGATAAGGGATACTCAACCTGTACAATATGTGATAAACATGGTAAAAGAAAAGTAGATAACACTATTTCAAAGAATAACGAGCCAGGCACCATGGCTCACGCCTCTAATTCCAGCACTTTGGGAGGCTGAGGCAGGTGTATCATCTGAGGTCAGGAGTTTGAGACCAGCCTGGGCAACATGGTGAAACCCCATCTCTACCAAAAATTTAAAATCAGGCAGATGTGGTGGTACATGCTTGTAATCCCAGTCATTCAGGAGGCTAAGGTGGGAGGATCGCTGGGACCTGGGAAGTTGAGGCTGCAGTGAACAGTAATGTATCATCGTATTCCGGCCTGGGTGAAAGAGCAAGACCCTGTCTCAAAAAAATTTTTTTAATTACATTAAACAAATGAAGAATAATAAACGTGAATGCAGAGGAGGCATACTTTATATTGGGTAGACGATGACATTTCTCTAAGCAGGTGCAATTAAGCTCAGCCCTGAATCACTGTGGGGCAGGGAACCGCCATGTGAGAGGCAAAGGCATCCAGCAGAAGGGCCAACAAGAACTCAGGCTGGGAAGAAGGAAAGGGCCCAATATGTTCAAAAGAAGGTGCAGCTGGAGCAAAACGAGCCAGAGAAAATCTGATAAAACAAGGAAGGAACTGTAGGCAAGGGTTAATATGAATTTTAATTTTTACATTTCTAAAAATCATTTTTATTATAAAGACAATTGTGGGCCGGGTGCGGTGGCTCACACCTGTAATCCCAGCACTTTGGGAGGCCGAGGCAGGAGGATCACTTGAGGTCAGGGGTTCAAGACCAGCCTAGCCAACATGGTGAAACCCCAACTCTATCAAAAATATAAAAATTACCCAGGCATGATGGCACACATCTGTAATCCCAGCTACACAGGAGGCTAAGGCAGAAGAATCATTTGAATACGAGAGGCGGAATCTGCAGTGAGCCGAGAATGAGCCACTGTACTCCAACCTCGATGGCAGAGTGAGACTCCATCATAAAACAAAAAAAAAAGGACAACTATAGAAAAGGGGCTAATATTTTAGACGCATCAAACTACTCTTCCTTCAGGAATATTCATGACAAGCAAATCCACCTGTAATTACATACTTCTTTTACTCAAAAGTAAGGACTTTCTTTTGCCATAAGTATTTCTATTTCCTTAAACATTTTGATTACTTATGACTGAAGCCTTGGATTCAGTGTGATATAAGCACTTTATATTTCCAAAACCCCACTCATCTGATTGATGTAGGACCTTGGGGAGAGGCAGGTGAGGGACGTGCCCTGCTGGCCTAACCCCAATGCTCCAGCAATAAGAACAGAAAAGGAGAACAAATTAGCGCATTTGATGCCATACCCCCAATGCCCAGACAGTGATGACAGCAGTGAATGCTCAATAAATTGTGGTTGATTTTAATTGAATTCTCTTCAAATCCAGTCCAACCTTATGTAAGCATAAATTAGGTAGTGATTCTGTCCCCAAACTCTTCAGCTATTACCATAAAAGAAGCCAATCCATCGTCATTCTAAAGTAAATCTCCACCAACATTAAATCCTCAATTAGCCAGAGAACTTGGTCTTCACAGTTTGAATATTTGTTTTTATATTTTATTTTGTTTAAAAGATGAGATCTTGCTCTGTCACCCAGGCTGGAGTGCAGTGGCATGATCAAAGCTCACTGCAGCCTCCAACTCCTGGACTCAAGTGATCCTCCCAGCTCAGTCTCCCAAGTAGCTGGGATAAGAGGCATGAGACACCACACCCAGCTAATTTTATTTTTTTGGAGATGGGTTTTCACAATGTTATCTAGGCTGGTCTCTAATTCCTGGCCTCAAGCGATCCTCTCGCCTTAGCCTCCCAAGTATAATGTTTGAATATTTTAAACATAAAATTAATAAGTAGTACTTCAGAGTACATAAGATTAGATCATTTTCCTTCAAACTTTGAGGAACTAATAGTGCTTAAGATCAGGATATTCTGCAAGAATAGGATACTAGGACAGAAAGAGACCTGAGTTGGAGTTAGGGGATATGAAGCCTAGACCTGGTTTACTGGTCTCTTAGTAACAGCAACACGGCCGCAGCCAGTCCCAGAATCCCCTAGGCCTCTGGGTGTCCCATCTTTGAAGTTTCATCAATGAATCAGATGATTCCCAAGACTCCATTACAACTTCACATGCAATGACTTATAGGCTGGTAAATGTCACGAGACTGAGAACTCAAGTTAAAAGAGTGACGAGCTTCAAGGACGAAGAGGTGTTTGACGCAGTCCTTGAGGAATGGGAAGCCTTCCACAGGCATAAAGCTAAGGTCAAGGCAAATCTTGGCAAAGAGAATTGCTGACTACGCTTTCATTCAGCAAAAAGTCACAGCAGTTCTCCTCTAATGCCTAATACATCAACATAGATATAATCACAATGCACAGAAGCTTTAAATCATGTTTAAAACTATTGTGTTAATGGGTGGGGGGAGGAGAGAGCCAGAGCAGTGGCACCCACCTGTAGTATCAGTTGCTTGGCAGGCAGAGGCAGGAGGATCATTTGAGTGCAGGAGTTTGAGACCAGCCTGGGCAACATAATAAGACCACTGTCTCTTTAAAAAAAAAAAAAAAAAAAAAAGTGGTGGGGGGAGCGGGGAAGGGGGAGCAATTTACATCTAGTGCTGGATGGGGAGAGGCATGTGTGCCTACTTCAGTTCTATCTACAGGGTCTATTCAACATCAATGCCCTCCATCCTGGTTTTCTTAAACATGCAGTAGGAAATGGAAGTAAAATATTTATTGCTAAAGATGTATGAAAATGTTAAAATGTCTTTGGGGAACTTGTTAAATCGGAGTTCATCAGATACCTCTGGCTGTAATGCGTGGGCTGTCGTTTTTGAGGAGTCCTGAAGCCTCAGAGCTCTTTTTGAAAACCACAGTTCTTTGAAACAGAGCGTGCTGCCTTTCCTCCAGTGACATTAAATGATGTTGGGATCTCTCAGCGGGACTGCCCCAGCCATCTGTTTGGTGGACTTTTTAGTACAATAGTAAGCTAAATAAGTAGCTGGTGGTGTCCACTGACCCACACCCATAATTACATGCAGAACTGTTTTACTTTGTCATGACCTGCAACTGATGATTTAATTTTTTTAAGAATTATATCAATGAAAATGGTTCATGTGCATAGTTCGAAACAACACAAAAGAGGTCCCAAATATGGTTTCTAGGCAAAATTTGCAATGTATCTTTCCATTTTTGCAGATGTGCTGCCTATCTTTTTGGAAGGAGCAGAGAAACCTGAGGAATATTTCATTTAAGGTCAGACAACAGTCACATGCTCTGAAAAACATTTGTTTTACGTGAGAAGAAAAAAATACTAGGTGGTAGGGCCACAAGATTTATAATACTATCAGGATTTCTGAGGTATTAGCCATCACAACACCCACTAATATCACTTCAGCTAACGATTCAGCAAAAGCTTATTGGTATGCCAATCAAACATGATATAAGGACACTGTTCTCTTGCTAATCTGGCTTGATGCAGGAGCATATTTGAAATATCTTGTCTAATGTATGATCTGCATATCCTTCAGGCACTCCTCCTGAAATATTGCTTCTTTCAGGCAAGACTTTCACAAATTTTGAAAGGTAGGGAGCACCTGTCTGCACTCCCTGGGAAATGTCTGCAGAGCACTTACCTGAAGTTCATAGATACATAGACAGATCCAGCTGCCTTAACATGCTGTTCTAAGGGCAGTTAAGATTCTTCTGTGAAAGCTGGGGCCGTTACGCGGATGCAGATTTGAATAAAAAGCCAGCTCGCTGCAGCTTCTGAAAAGCTGAAGGAGACAAGGTCGATATTTTCCTCTGAAAATGAGGCAGACTAATGAATGATCAAGATCCAATGTTCTATTCCATATAATTTGGCCATGAGCATCTAAACCTGAAAAATACCTGAGGTAAGAATATTCGTACATCTTCAGCCAAACTAAAACACACTTCCACATTCGTGACTTACAGCAATGTTTCTTCCTGTTACATAAAATCAGAGAAAATTATTTGTAATATGTACACCAAAATGTGCTATTTACACAGGTGTGTCCAATTTGTGAAAATTCATCAAGCTCTACACCTAAATGTGCACTTTTTGGCATGTATTTTACTTTTAATAGTTTTATTTACATCTGTACATATACTGTGTGTGCATATATGGAGATATAAGTATATAAAATAATAAATGAGGTAATTAATTAAGGTATTGATAGAACCCAAAATAATAGAAAGAAGTGCTTTTCATTGGGGCTTTTCACTTAAAGGCTAGCAATGTCTTCTAGAAAATAATTTCATTCCAGTAGTAACTGCTAATGAATAATCAACAGATATAATTAACAACTCAGTCAACTAGATTTCACCTTTTCATTAACTGAGTTTTCATAAAGATTTGCTTGTATCCTAATTTTATATGTACTCTTACTCTTACTTTTAAAAACATGTATATAAACTCTCACTTTTAAAATAAAGAAAGAGAATGGGAGAGGAAAAGTATCTGTGGATACTGAAGCCTGGGGATGTTGGAGTCAAGTCATTTTTTGAATTCAATACACTTACTTATTAAGTCTTACTCACCTGTTACTACTTCCTATGAAGAATAATGATTTTATTACAGCCCAAGTAGAACAACCCAAAATGGTTTGTTTTTGGTTTTTGGTTTTATGGGGTTTTTTGAGATGAAGTCTCACTCTGTCACCAGGCTGGAGTGCAGTGGCACAATCTCGGCTCACTGCAACCTCCACCTCCCAGGTTCAAGCGATTCTCCTACCTCAGCCTCCCCAGCACCTGGGATTACAGGCATGCATCACCATGCCAAGCTAATTTTTTTTATTTTTAGTAGAGTCGGTGTTTCATTGTGTTGGCCAGGCTGGTCTCGAACTCCTGACCTCAAGTGATCCACCCACCTCAGCCTCCCAAAGTGCTGGGATTACAGGTGTGAGCCACCACACCTGGCCCCAAAATGTTATGTTAAATCATAAACAATATTAGCTGATATTAACAGTTCAAAACCAATCTGGAATCATTGAAAAGAGACTGCAAGTCAATGTGCCCTAAATTAACCTGGAAGTTTTTCCCATGTCTTATGGTACAATTACAAAAGAATCCTGTCTAGAAAAAGAACACAGCCCAAAAAAGATTAAAGGCATTCAGATCAATGATTTTGTCAAGGTTTCTTAGGTGATCTCTTTATTGGTGCCATACAAGATAAGTGGAGACAGACATAAGCAATTGCTCAGCATAGCCTCTCCTACAGAGGAGTAATCTCAATGAACGGAGAACATTCTACCCACTCTTACATTCCAGCTCACTCATCCACAACTACCTTCATGCTCAAGAGAAACATTCAGAGACTATAAAAGCAAGGAATTTAAGTCTTCTGCTACTTTAAGGCAAATCGCATCAAGAGAGCTACCACGAAATGCAAACACAATGAAAGAAGTTCTCTTCTTTGCAGAACGCAGTTATTCTTTGCATTAACAATGTCAAGTTCTGCATCCACCAGACCTCCCAGATTTTTATTCCTATCCCTGTACAAATAATCAAAGATGCATATATCTCAGAATGTGAATTAGAAAATACTACAAGCCGAGCATGTTGGTGCACACCTGTAGTCCCGGCTACTCAGGACGCTGAGGTGAAGGTAACGCCTGAGCCCAGGAGTTCAAGTCCAGCATGAGTAACATACGTTCCATCTCTAAAAGAAACAAACAAAAAAGGCTGGGCACAATGGCTCATTCCTATATTCCCAGTACTTTGGGAGGCCAAAGTGGGCAGATCACTTGAGTCCAGGAGTTCGAGACCATCATGAAACCCCATCTCTGTAAAATAAAAAATTTTTAAGTACTACATTTGTAGTCACCAAGGCTCCCTAAACTCTGCCCCATATTCTTCAACAACCAAAATAATTTCACACAACATTAATACCACAGAAACAAAATAAATAACATAGTTTCATAAAATGTACTAATTTTCTGATAGCCCTCTCATAAATTAGAAGATTCTTTGGCTCCCAAAACCAACAAAACAAATGAAACAGATTTATAGCGCAATCATATCCATCCACCCAGTGTTTACACAGTGCCTATACTACCCAGACTGAAGTATAACACAGCTCAAATCCTGGACTACACAGGAAGCTGCCTGGATGGCTTTCTCTCTACTTCCTGCTACAGAAAAGCTTAAAAAAACCTAAACACCTCTGAAAATAAACTATCTTCATCAGCATCCCTTCCTAATTTTTTGTTTATACCATCAAATTCTGTATCACAAACAATCAGCACAAATAAGCAACTCTCATTATGTGACTTTTTAGCCATATTTAATACACTTTAGTTTAGTTTTATCCTTAGATTCAAAGGTCTCAAGATGGAAACTAGGCAGTATTTATCTTTGTAACTGCCCAGAGCCTAACACAGTACCTTCAGATTCTGTAATCAGAATTCAATACATCTGGATGAAATCAGCTTAAAATGTTCACAGTCCAGATTTAGTAAAAGATATTGTTGAATGGGAAAATGTTGCCACTGAAGAACAAGACATTTGGCTGCAATTATCACCTCTAAGCTGACATCTCCAGTTCTGTCCCTACCCGAGACCCACCATATAACCAAATACCACCTTCACTTAATGTGTAGACATCTCAAGTACAACATGTTTGAAAATGAGCATGTCTTTCCACTACCTCCCCAAGCCCTGCTCTTCTGCCAACATGCCTTCTTCTCCCTGAATAGCATGACCATCCACCTAGATGCCCAAGGCAAAAATCTTAGGCGTGCTGTTGAGTCCTATCTCTCCTTTACCTCTTATATCCAATTGATGACCATGTCCTGTCACCTTCCTAATTTTTTTTTTTTTTTTTTTTTTTGAGATGGAGTCTCTCTCTATCACCCAGACTGGAGTGCAATGGCATGATCTCCGTTCACTGCAACCTCCACCTCCTGGGCTCAAGGGATTCTCCTACCTCAGTCTCCTGAGTAGCTGTGATTACAGGAGCACACCACCACACCTGGCTAATTTTTGTATTTTTAGTAAAGATGGGGTTTCGCGGTGTTGGCCAGGCTGGTCTCGAACTCCTGACCTGAAGTGATCCGCCCACCTTGGCCTCCCAAAGTGCTGGGATTACAGGCATGAACCACCCCATCCAGGCTTGTCACATGCTTTTTACAACAAGCATAAACATTACCAAGTAGCAAGTTGTTATGAAGACATTAATAAATATTTAGCATTGGTTAGGCTACCAAAGTAATCTAAAATAGCCCAGCCCAGATGGGACTTACATCTGAGATGAGAAATAGCTTCTATATACAAGGTAGCAAATGAACAAGACGACATTTACATAAAGATAAACAGAATACTATGTCACTGTAAGAGTCTGTGCGTTGGATTACTAAAGGATAAACAGAATGTAAGCAAAACAGAAGACACTACGGATGAAAAACTACGGAGACATCTACACATGGGCATGTTTGTTTTCAGTCATGTTCGAATAGATTTGATATGAGGGAAGAGGAATCAAAGGACAAAGCCACCGATCTGATCACAGGACAGCTTTATGTTTTGAAAAGTTTCAAGCTATTTTGAGAGCAGCACCTGGGGAGAGCAATGGGATCTGGGTGATGCGATTAAGACTTGATAGGATTAGGAATAATCGCCTTATCTTTGACTGTGCCAGCTACAGGACTTGACACATATTCTGTGATTTAAAACCTACTACAGGCCAGGTGTGCTGGCTCTTGCCTATAATCCCAGCTCTTGGGGAAGCCAAAGCAGGAAGATCACTTGAGCCCAGGAGTGTGAGACCAGTGTGGACAACATAGTGATATGCTGTCTCTACAATTTTTTTTTTAATTAGCCTAGTGTGGTGACACCCATCTATGCTCCCAGCTATTTGGGAAGCTGAGGATAGCTTGAGTCTGGGAGGTCAAGGCTGCAGTGAGCTGTGACAATGTCACTGCACTTCTACCTAGCAAGATCCTGTCAGAAAGAAGAAGGAGGGAAGGAGGGAAGGAGGGAAGGAGGGAGGGAGGGAGGGAAGAAGGAAGGAAGGAAGGAGAAAGAAAAGAAAGGAAAGAAAAGAAAGGAAGGCAGGCAGGCTGGCAACTACAACCCTGTAGAGAAAAAGAGAGAGAGAGAAAGGAAAGGAAGAGGGTGGGGAGGGAAGGAAGCCTACCACAACTCTGTCGTCTAAATACTGTTACTAGTGTCTTATTTTACTCATGAGGGAACTAAGTCCAATCTTTTTGCTTCCTGGGCCACACTGGAAGAATTCTCTTGAGCCACACAGAAAGCACACTAACACTAATGACAGCTGATGAGCTAAAAAAAAAAAAAAATCACAAAAATAATCTCATAATGTTTTAAGAAAGTTTAGGAATTTGTGTTGGGTCGCATTCAAAGCCATCCTGGGCTGTATTCGGTCCATGGCCGCAGGTTGGATAGGCTTCATTTACAACATATTTAAGGTCATACAGTTGACAGAACTAGGGTTTGAATATAGCAACTTCAGAGCCTTTGCAAGTCCACAAAGAAGTCCTCTTAAAAATGATGTTATGCAAGGAATGCTTTAAAACCTAATAACAGGGTACAGGGTAAACTGAAGGCTGCATATATACTCGGCAAAGCAGCAGCTGTAGTAATCTAGGTCAGGAGTGAGCATAATTAAACTAGAATGATAGTGATGAGATTAGAATACAAAAGATCAGTGTGCAAGAGAATGTTAAAGGGAAAAATCAGGTCTGAAAGTGAAAAATTAAAGAGGTGTTGAGATTCAAAGGTAAGTCCACAGTTCCAAATCTTAGATATGAAAACAACAATGGTACCCTAAACAGAAAAGGAGTCCATGAAAAAGTGGACCTTTTTTTCCATTTTTGATCTTTTAAGTGAGATGAAGAGCTATCCATGTAAAAATGTCCAACAGACAACCGGGGCAATGAGACCAAAGCTTGGTTAGAAGAACAGGGCCAGGCTGGTCATGGTGGCTCACGCCTATAATCCCAGCACTTTGGGACACCGAAGCAGGCAGATATTGAGGTCAGAAGTTCGAGACCAGCCTGGTCAACATGTTGAAACCCCATCTCTACTAAAAAATATAAAAATTAGCTGGGTGTGGTGGCACGTGCCTATAGTCCCAGCTACTCAGGAGGCTGAGGCAGGAGAATTGCTTGAACCAAGGAGGCAGAGGTTGCAGTGAGCCGAGAATGCGCCACTGTACTCCATCCTAGACAAAAGAGTGAGACTCTATCTTAAAAAAAAAAAAAAAAAAAAGAAGAAGAAGAAGAAGAAGAACAGGGCCAGATTAATATTATAAATATCAATTTTATATCCATGCATATTTCTTAAACCAAAGAGAATATCGTTTTAATATAGAAAACTAACACTGTTACCAAAAAAAGAAAAATAAAACTTTTAATAGCATAACACTTTCCCACACAATAACAAGTTCCCAAAGTGGCCCTAGCAACAGCACTTCTGTGTATGTTAGTACAAGTCAAAAACTCCCTGCCTCCTACTCGAGTCCTTTGCAAACGATTCCACACCCACTGCATTATCTTTGCAGCATCTTTTTGGAACACAAAATATTAAGACAGCCTGCTAAAATGCCTATGGAAGTTTCTGCCAAAGGTCAGGCTTTCAACTTACTGGGGGTATCCATTTTTAAGTTTCTAATCAATTTAAGACATAGAAACAAAGATTTTTAGGAAATGTTAGAGGTACTGATGGATTTACACGAGCAACCAGGTACTTAAAAAAGATACCTGCAAACACCACAAAAAAAACTAAAATGTCATCTGGTTTCTCTATCATCATGGCTAGATATTATCAAAATAGATAAAATTTTAAAAGTAATAGAATGAAACACAGTGTATCATTTATTTTAATGAACATGTAACACTGTACAGACCCTTACTATTAAGGAAATATCCATATACAGTAAAAGCAAATTTAGAAAAAGATAAAATGATATATATATAAATTCATATTAACAACTACTTCTGAGAAGAGAAGGGAATAGAACTGGAAAGGGGAACAAAGTATATTTCAAATATTACTCGTAACATTTCCTTTAGTCCATATTTTTAAAATCTGAAGGAAAAAAAACACCAAAATGTTAACAACTGTTAATTGGAGGTAAAGGTCATAGGTTGTTTATTGTGTTCTCTTTGCCATTCATTATTTCTGAAATGTTACCCAAATTAAAAAAAGAAGGAAAGAAAAGGATCCATATCTCTCGCCTAATGAAAATATCACATGAAACATATCTGACATATTCTGCCTGAATAACTCCAGGGTGAACAGGGTGAAGCAAGCAGCCAATTTCTATTTTAGACTCGATGTCTATTTCTTGAAATAGAAATGGCATAATTAGCAGATCTAAATGCTGGTTTGATCTCCCGGAGTGAATCTACAGGGTGGGGCTTAGCTACGGGCAAGTTTTCCAGTGGCAGCAGCTAGGCAAGGGCGCTGAGCCTCAGTATCTCACTACAGGAAGATTCGGGAAAGAGGAAACAAGTTCTCGCAAATAAATCCAATGTCTTCCCTCCTACCCCTAAACATTCTCCTGTTCCCTTTCCAAGTCCTTCCTCAAGTCACCGATAGAGACATTCTGCAGGTTAGTGGATCTTTTCCCTTCTAAGAGGTGAATCTCTGATTAGTCTTTTGGGTTTGTCACTGGCTCACTACAGAAATGCACAGCAAGTTCTTTAAGAACTCTGGCCGGCACAGTGGCTCCCGTCTGTAATCCCAGCACTTTGGGAGGCTGAGGCGGGTGGATCACCTGAGGTCAAGAGTTTGAGACCAGCATGGCCTACATGGCAAAACCTCATGTCTACTAAAAATATAAAAATTCGCTGGGTATGTGGCGGGGGGCACCTGTAGTCCCAGCTACTCAGCAGGCTGAGGCAGTAGAATCCCTTGAACCTGAGAGGCAAAGGTTGCAGAGAGCAGAGATCATGCCACTGCACTTCAGCCTGAGTAACAGAGCAAGACTCTGTCTCAAAAAAAAAAAGAAAAAAAGAAAAGGAAAGAAAGAAGGAAAATAAAAGAACTCCATGTCTTCTCTCAATATCACTTTTTTCCATACAGGCATCAGGGATATAAGTTTAAGGACAAAAATCCCTGCTCTCAAAGACACATCTATTAATTTTTCTTTCACTCAATTTCTTAGTCTTAAAATGTTCCCACCAATAAACCCAAGAAAAATCAAGTCTAAACTGCGGCTAAGTGATTCCTTAGAATTATTATGACCATCATGCGTCAAGGTAAGAACGAGGTGTGAGACGAGGCTATTTGAACAGGGCAACCACTCAGGAAGGTCTGTGTCTCCCTAACGCGCCCAAGCCACCACTGGTAAACCAGGACAATGGGACATTACAGAGAACAAGGAGGAATGCATGCTCATTCATGTGTGACTGCACTTCTTACCAGAGATTAAGTTCAGCAACTGCCAAGACTGCTACACTTAGGAGGACAAAAATAAAGGAAACATACTGTGTACCTGCTCTATATTTGTTTTAGGAACAACATGATGTAAAGAAGATACGCAGTCATTCCTCTGTGTATGTGGGAGATTAGTTCTAGGACTTCCTCCGATTCCAAAATCTGCTGATGCTCAAGTCCCTGATATAAAATAACCCAGTGTTTGCAAATAACCTGTGCATATCCTCCTGTACACTTTAAATCATATCTAGATTACTTAGAATACCTAATGCAATGCAAATGCTATGCAAATAGCTGTTATATTGTTTAGGGGATTCTGACAGGAAAAAAATGTCTGGACATGTTCAGTACAGAAACAGTCATTCATTTTTTTCATATTTTTGATCTGTCGTTGAATTCACAGATGCAGAATCCACACACACAGGGGGCTGACAGTATAGTGATGTCATACGCAGTCCAAACTTCAGGAACAGAATCCCTTTCAACAGACTTTAGGCATAAAAAAAAATTGGTGTGGTTTCTAGTACTCTTGACTCCAGATTAATAATAGCAACAGAGTAACAAAATTTCCCACAATCAAGGACTCCTAAAGGCAGGCTAGGGCGTGGTCTAGAGAAGGTACAACAGCCGAGACCCCGATCATCTCAGACCCTGGGAAAGCACAGACCAGACAAAGGTCACATGCGACTTCCACATACAAGGTCAAACTGTCCCACAAGAGACGAGTGGGCATGTGCCTGGCAAAGCAATGCAGCGTGCCAATTTAGACAAAAAGAGAAAGAAAATGCATGCCTTGAACACATTCCTGCGTCTGACTAGAATGGCGGGTATGTAAAAGAAAAATAAGAGTAATGGAAAATACCACATAGAGGCCTCAATATGATAGGCTTTGAAAGGCATACTGTAATTTAGATTCAGTGTGGTAGATCCAAAGAATCAATTTTTTTTTTTTTTTTTTTTTGAGACAGGGTCTCACTCTGTCACCTGGGCTGGAATGCAGTGGTACACTCTTGGCTCACCACAACCTCTACCTCTCAGGTTCAAGCAATTCTCCTCCCTCAGCCTCCCAAGTAGCTGGGATTACAGGTGCATGCCACCACACCTGGCTAATCTTTGTTATTTTTAGCAGAGATGGGGTTTTGCCACATTGGCCAGGCTGGTCTTGAACTCCTGATCTCAAGTGATACGCACACCTTGGCCTCCTAAAGTGCTGGGATTATAGGCGTGAGCCACTGCACCCGACCCAATGGTCATTTCTAAAAACAAAGATGACTTCTATACCAACACACACAATGAAGAGGTAATGAATATCTCCTCAAAGAAGGTAGCAGCAGTAACTCAGAGAGAAGAATGACAACGTAAGACACTATGAGTAGGAAGAGACGACAGTATCAGGTTACTGGCCAGATAGCAGAGATGGAAAAAAAAAAAAACTAAACAGCTTTTCTAGGGTATTTAACCAACAGTATTGTTAATTAATAATGAATAGCAACTCCAATTTACTGACCTTTGGTATGTGCCAGGCACTGCACTAAATACTTCTTATGTGTATTTAGTGCAGTGCCTGGCACATACTAAATGTGGATTTAATTCTCACTATCAACTTTTGTGGTAGGTACTCTAATTAGCCTGTTTCAGATAAGAAAACAGAGCCTTGGAGAGAATAAATAACTTGTCTAAATTCATAAGACCAGCAATAAGCAGAGCTGGAATTTGGGAGCCAACGTGTTTAGTTTTACAATCTACATTTTTAACCATTAGGACATATGGCCGAAAGGTTTTCAGTTGCATGCCCAGGGCAATGTATACCAATTAAGCAAGGAAGAGAGCTGTGGAAACCGACCTCCCAGGACACTGGAAGGCTACAAGCAGAGTCACTGTTAAGAACACCCAACCCTTCTGTCTCTTCACAAAAAAGCTTTTGGTCTTGAAGAAGCTAAATTTTGTTCAAAGCCTAGAAGAACCTGCTGTTCATGAACATCCCCGTAGAAGGAAGTGCACAGATGGTTCCTGTTAGTTGCATTGGCACTGTGATGTACTCTCTGACATTATCATAGGCAGTTGTGTGCCTCATTGGGAACCAAGGGGCCAGAGAAAGGTACACCTCAGTATATTGTCTCTTTTCCAGCAAATGTGGCTGCCCGCTTCCAGGGTGGTTCAGCACCCTTGGCTAATTAAATAGGAACCTGGGCCTCATCGACAGTGGATGTGGGAATCCTACCAATCTGTGTACCACTTAAAAATGCTTATAGCTGGCTTTGGAGGAAGAGCAGTTAAAATCAAATGTACTCACTCTGAGATACTCACATATCCAGGATATAGCCACTGAGCAAAGCAAATCCGCTACAGCAAATTAGGGCTCAGGTGGCTTCACTGAACTGGCGCTCATTAAGCCACAGGCAGTTTAGAAGCCACTCAGACAGAAATGATAGCTGAAACCAAGACAATGGGTAAACACACAATTGGGAGGGTAGGGGTGAGTAAGTGGATCAAGGGCTGAACTCAATCCCACAATTAAGGGACAGGAGCATAAAGAAAACCAGTGACAGAAACCAAGAAGAAACCAGAAATGGAGGAACTAAGTTCCCCATCACCAGTCATCAAATCTTCTCCCTTACATTGTTCGGATCTGTGTTAAATCCATCCCTGCCCTACCACCCCTTACTCCTTAGTTCAGTTCCTCACTATTGCCTGCCTGTTCTGTGTCAGTGACCTCCTCCCAACCTGACCCCACTACACCAATATAGTGAATTAACTAAACTCCACACATGATCATGACTGGAAAGTCCTATAGCCTGTGTCTCAACCTGAGGTAGTGTGTGGATAGGGGGAGGCATTAAAAAAAGATACCTCTTTCTAGTGTGTCAACTGCACACAGCAGAAAGTGACTTTTAATCTTTTACATGAAACACAAAATTTCACGCAGAAAGTGACTTTTAATCTTTTACATGAAACAAAATTTCACAACAATTTCATGCCTGCAGCAGGCTACTTTTCAATGTGTCCCAACCTTCTCCTGGGAAGAGGTACACGTTGGTGGAATAACTTAAGGCACTGGTCAAAATAGGTGGGAATTATGCTTATCCAAATTATGTGAAGGAGCCAAAGAAAGATTAAAGATGCATAAAGGAGAGGAAACTTTCAGTATGAATTCAAATCCCACAGTTCTCATGCATTGGTCTCTGATGTTCAGAAGAATGGGTAACCTGGGTTTGAATCCTGGCTCTACCAGTTCCTAGTTATATGACCCCAAAGGCAAATCACCTAACTTCTCCCTGACTCTGCTTTTCTATTTGTAAATGAAAATGGCAATACTCAAAGGACATCTAGGGAGGGTTTGCATAGCACAGTACCTGGCATACAGTAAAGAACCAAGAAATGACAGCTCTTCTCTGTAAACACCAAGCTTGTACCAGTCTATTAAAGCATTCCAATGGCCAATGCTTTATTTTATTTTATTTTGAAGCAGAGTTTCACTCTGCTGCCCAGGCTAGAGTGCAGTGGCGCAATCTCACTGCAGCCTCTGCTTCCCAGGTTCAAACAATTCTCCTGCCTCAGCCTCCCAAGTAGCTGGGATTACAGGTGCCCACTACCACAGCTGGTTAATTTCTGTATTTTTGGTAAAGATGAGGTTTCACCATGTTGGCCAGGCTGGTCTCGAACTTCTAACCTCAAGTGATTCACCCACCTCAACCTCCCAAAGTGCTGGGATTACAGACATGAGCCACCACACCCAGCCCCCAAAGCTTTTATTCATTCCAAAATTGTTATTAGACAGGAAAATGTCTATTTTGATAAGCAGCCTTGCCATATCATTCATAGCCTGTTCCCAAAGGGTACTTTTAGCACCATATGGAAAAATAAGAGTAAATTTAAATACCCAGTTCCAGACGCATCTGGAAATTAGAAGCACCCAGGAATAACAGAAGCCAAGTCAAAATCACTTTTATTATTTATTAAGTGTAAGACACTGAACTGAAAACCACTGAACAGATCTCGGTAGTGAGATTAATAGTCGGTATAGTCACCAATGATTAAATGAGGTACTTTATTACTGAGGATACCGCCCTGAAATGCACATGAGAGGAAGCACACAGGAAAAGCCAGTGTCACCACAATCCCTGCTGATCAAGGACAGCTGCTAACCGGTTCCCAGGAGAAGTGCACAAATATACACAGACATTTAAATAATCTTTTCTTGTCTAGGCACCAAGTCTTGTGTATTCAGCAATCACTCAAATTATGAGAAGGAATTCAGGGAGGGAGGAGCAGCTTAAAAACAGGTCTGGCCTGAAGCAGGAGGGCCTGTTTCAAGCTACAGGCAGCATTAGCAGGAAGAAGCCAGTGAAAAGCCTGTAGCTGAACACTGAAGAAAGTTGCCTTCCCTTCCATTCTCCTCTCACCCTAATTCCAATAGAACGTCTTTAGTCCCATCTGACTGCCTTCTCCTTAATAGGTTTCAGTGATTGCTTCCCTTTCTTCCAGAGAAAACTTTATCTGATTTTTCTTAGCCATTTCTCAAAACAATGAATTTTAAAGAGGGGGGAATATTGGAGTAAATAGAACTTTTGTTTGTCATTCCACCCATGGAATGACTGTAACAAATCTATGTGATAAGAACAGAGGTCAACTTTTCACCTACTCTATTATACTACAAGAACCTTGAAGGCACAGATGCTTTCTACATTTTTGAATCTGCTCTCAAAATGCAATATAAGATACATAAAACGATAATTACATGCAATGAATACATCATTCTAAAAACAAAAACAAGTGTTTTAATTTTTGTTTCTTTTTTTTATTTTTGATTTTTTGAGACGGAGTCTCGCTCTCTTGCCAGGCTGGAGTGCAATGATGCAATCTCAGCTCACTACAACTTCCAACTCCTGGGTTCAAGCCATCCCCCTGCCTCAGGCTCCCAAGTACCTGGGACTACAGGCACGAGCCACCACGCCCAGCTAATTTTTTGTATTTTAGTAGATACGAGGTTTCACCATGTTGGTCAAGATGATCTCGATCTCCTGACCTCATGATTCACCCACCTCAGCCTCCCAAAGTACTGAGCCACCATGACCGGCTAAGTGTTTTAATTTTTTTAAATTTCAATTTAACAGCTCCAAGATGTTTCTGCCATTATTTTTTTATTTCAAGTGAATTAAGCTACTTTCAGAATATAACAAAAGGACTTTTCTATTAATAGTTTCCTTTAGATTTGCTTCTAAACACCAGTGCAATTTAGCTTGGTGTTTCCAAGGAAAATGATGTAGAGACCAATTTAATTTTCACATCCTGAACAGTCCTGTTTTATAATCTAAGGAACCAACTCATAATATTGAAAACTGATTTTAAAAACAGAAAGAATCAGGCATCTAACCTACCTTTTCTGTACTAACTAGATCTCAAAGAGTTGATCAGGGAAAGTTTATCTTTATAAAAATATTCTAATAACCAAAAAACAGAAATTGAATCAAATCAAAATCTGATTACTATTTACAGGAGATAAAAGAACATAAGAACACGTTAAACCCTTCATTAAATAAAAGGCATTACAACAGGTGGTAGCCTTTTTTTTTTTTATTTAATTATGATGACCAAAGAAATACTTCTTGATAAATAAACAGAACATTTCTTCATGTTCTCTTTGTGATTATCTTCATCTTAAAAGACGAGGAAAGTCTATCAAGTGTGTATGTTTATGGATGTATTTATTTATTGTGATAAGACAACAAAATGTGCAACTTTGTACATGTCAGGAGTTGCCTATCTCAAAAACATTTTCTTTCCTAGTGTTACTAAACTTCCTTTCACTTGGAAAACTACAGCACAGCTAAGCCAAGAAGTAGCTGGTCCCTGCTTCTAAAAGGATAACTTTAGGAGTGATAAGCAAAGGAGAAGCTGGATGCAGTTGAAAGAGAGACAGATCACTGTGAGGAGCCCACCTTCAACTGAACCGGCAAGCCAGCTGCTCTCAAAGTGCTTCAAGACACCCTGGCGGTCCTCAGGCACCTTTCAGGGTGTCCATGACATCAAAACTATCATTATAATGGTCATTCACAACTTTCATAGGCCAACATGAAGCACTGATGATGATCAAAGCAAGGGTGTGTAAAATTGCTAGCCCCTTAGCATGAATCAAGGCAGTGGCACCACCAGTATAGGTCATCATGACCACTGTGAGCTCACAGTGGAAAAAAAAGGAAGGTATAAAAATATCCTTGATGAAACAGTGAACATTAGCAATTGCATGAAATCTCAACCCCTGAGTATGTGCCTTTTTTTAATACTCTTTGTGCTGAAATAGAAAATTCACAGGAAGGAGCTGTGTGGCATACTGAAGTATGGAGGTTGTCTCAAGGAAAAGAATTTATGCCAATTGTTTGATCAGCAAGCTGAACTAGCAGCTTTTTTTGTTTATAGAATATCATTTTTACATGAAATAAACACTGAAAGTATTAGTATTGAAAGTTAGGTATTTGGCACTTTCTCAAAAGCAAAATGAGCCTGTTGTTTAAAAAAAAAATCACTGACGTATTTGTGGCCAATGATAAAAGTCAAGCCTTCAAACAAAAATTAGATACGTAGAAAAACTGTATCTGCCACCAAGAGTGTGACAGCTTTCCCAATATGCAGACAGTTAACAAGATGACATCATGTACTTTAAAATTTGTGGAGGGTAGATCTTGTGTTAAGTGTTTTTAACACACACGAAATAAAAATAAAACACAAGGACACAAGGAAACTTTGGAGGTGATGGGCATGTTTATCACCTGGATTGTGGTGATGGAAAATGTAGTATACATTAAAGTTTATCTGCAGTGTGGAATTTGAAACCATATCAGTAAACTTTTCTCACTTTGTTGTATTTAAATCCATTGGTCTTTCATTCTGGATCTTTCTTACTCATGTATAATTTGTAAAATATTGGCTTATGGACTTAAATGTTAGCATATTTTATAATACCAAATACAGGAGTGTATACTTTTGTCCAAACTCACCAAATTCTATACATTGATTATAAAAAATTTTAAAGAAAACATTTGTGTACATCTATACAATATGCTTGTGTTTTAAGCTGTGCTATTACAAAAGAGTCAAAAAGTTAAAAACCAGCCAGGCAC
>CAUYLG010012944.1:0-30779 GCA_963573385.1 Cacajao melanocephalus | reverse complement strand
TCTCCATTGTTAAGCACAATTATTGGCATAAAAGAGGTTTTTAATACCCATTTTTAGACTGCATTCTAGCCTGGGCAATAAAACAAGAATCCCATTCTCTCTCCCTCTTTCTCTTCCTCTTTCTTTCTCTCTTACATTCTTTTTTTCTTTCTTTCACTCTCACTTTCTTTCTTCTCTTTTTCTTTCTTTCAAAAAAATAATAAAAAAAAAAGGATGAAAAGAAAAACAAAAAAAACCAAAAAAAAAAAAAACAATGTACTAATTCCTCCAGAAAAATGGCTCACTGGTATGTTCCAAGACACCTTCTTTTGGTCCAATTCTTTTACCTCTGCTTTGAGTTCTCATTCTCATTACTACATTCAATCAACTCACAAATTAACATGCCACTAGGTATGGCAAACAGAGTCCTAGTACCCAAGTAATATAGAAGTGGCTATCCCAGTGCAAGCCATGAACCAAGGCTTGGAGCGGGGTTCTGTGTCATTGGAGTAAGTCTGAAGTCAGAAGGAATTTTATCAAGCTGTCACTAGCTTATGTAGATACTTTAGGATTGAGAAGGACAGTTGTCGCCTGCAGGCTGATCATCCATGCCTCTAGTTCATAGAGATAACATAGTACATTTTTACAAGCAGGCTAATAATGCTGCCTCCCTCCTGAAAATATTGTATGTAGTTGGAATGCTTAAAACTGAAATGTACTAAACTCTCACTCCTTTTCATTCATTCATTTATTCATTCAACCAAGAAGTATATATTTTTCTATGGGCTAGAGGAGGAGGACGGCTGCATCTCTGGAGTGTCACACTCGTTTATAATTCTGTTTTAGGCATGTGTCACATCAACTGAATAAACAAAGTTAAGAATTGCCTGCTATCTTATCATCACAATAACACATCTTCTAACACATCTTCAGAATAGTTTTGAATCATCAGTTGAAAAACTTATTATATCTAGTATATTATTCTGGAGAGAAGGCAAGAATATAATACATTTTATTTTAAAAAGTAAAGTAATCTATAAAAGTAATCAATTTAACTCTGCATTTGAAGTCTTAATCTTCAGCTATATGGAAAATTCAAATGTTCAGAAAGACACTTCTTTTCTCCAAGGATTCCAGAGAATAAAATTTACTCGATAATAATTTACAAGTCTATTTTAGGCAATTAAATGTCTTAATTCCAAACTAATTTTTAAATGAACTTCTTCTCAAAAATTTTAATTTATATTTCATATGACACATGAAAGAAGGGAAACTTGCATAACTGTTTCTTACGTTCCACTTTTGTTATTTGAGCCACTGCCAAAGAAAGTTGTGAGGTACCCAAAGTTTTTCTTTGGTATACTCCTCCCTAACTCCCCAATTCTTGGAGAGCACTTTGAAGCTATGAGGCTCTGTGGCTGCTCAAGGCTTCTCCAGGTCACTGAACCTGAAGACATCTCATCCCTGACTCATTCTTCAAAACATAACCGTCTTAGTCATATTCCTTCCAGCACTCCGCTGCAAATTGGGTTAATCTCATAAACTAACTCAAGTGTACTTATGAATTAATGATGACAGTAGGCTGTTCTCAGAGAAATGAGCCAAACAATAGTAAATTTATAGAACTAAAATACTCTAAGAGTAGGAAATCATTTTCCTATTTATGGTCACTGACCAACTAAATATTTTAAAAATCAAGGGTTATGACAAAAAAAATCAAGGGTTACAACAAAAGCAAACCAGCTTACATTTAACTTTAGTTCTTTAGTTTGAGAAAAAGAGCAAATGGAAAAATACTACTAGTTGGCATGTGTATACAGTTTGCATTTGTATTTAATGTCCCTATATAATATATATATGTATATATTTTTATTTAATTTAATATTTAAAACAATGCTGTAAGTTCATATCATTCCTATTTTATAGATGAGAAAACTTAGGTTCAAAGAGGTTAACTTACTGACCATCAAATAGCAGAGCTGGGACTCTAAATAATTCTAATTCCGAGTCAAGTGTTTTTTCACTATGCCATAGCTTCTACAAGTGTTCATAATACCTACTTTTAAACTAAATAAAAGAAACAGAAAAGTATACTACATACAGTAAGACTATACTTTGATATCACATGTAGCTGGTTTTCAAAGGAAATGGGACCTAAGATGGAGAGGGAGAGTGAGCAAGTCAAGCAAGAGGGAAAAGAAAAAGATTATGAGTCAGAAAATGCCAAACACAGAGAAAGAGAACAAGGAAGGGAAAGAAAGAAAAAGACAGCTGTAACTGAAACAAAGGATGAGCTGAAGTCTAGGCCCTTCCAGGTCCCCACTCGTCTTGCTTCTAGACACACACAGACTGCACGTCTCCTGGCTCTGCACTCCTCCTCCTCTGTTTCGGCTGCTAAAACTCTTCCCCGGACTAACTTGCACAGAGAGCTGTGGGCTACTATTTCCACAGATCCCCAGAGCCCTGACCTTATCTTGGTCTAATCATGGCAATCACTGTTATTAGTTTTCCTTCCACTTATTCAGTGAACAAAACTAAAAGCAATTCACTTTAGAAATCTGCATATCTCCTCTATCTCTGAGAATTAATGGAGACCCAAGCACCTGCCTGATACTAACAAAGGTATTATGGCAGAAACAAAGCAACAAAGCCAAACCAGGACTTCTGTCACCTCAACAGTCAATGTCCAAATTTGCCTATGTATCCATTTCTCACTGAAAAAAATCACTATCTCTGAGTTACACAATACATAATAAAATGACTACACATAGTCACCACTTACATTTCTAAATTTTTGTTTTAGTCAATTTATTATTTAGGTAAATTAGGTATAATTGCTTTCAAAAGGAGATAAACATCCTATATTACCAGCATTTAACACATTTCTTAAATCATTGGCATAATATGTTAATTAAAAGAACTGTCTGAATTTGAAGCTCTTAGTAAGTAAGTGACTTTGGGCAAATTACTTAATATCTTTGAACTTTAGGTTCTTCATCTATAACATTGGGCTAATAAAACAGTATTAAACACAAAGGTAGTTTTTAAATAAGTTGAGTGCTTGAAACTGTACCTGGCATATAGCAAGGATTCAACAAATATTATTTCTTATTATTACTTCTATTAGCCATTAGCTTTGCCACCTAGCTGCATGAAACTTAACTATAGTATACCTTTTTGCTTTTTTAAAACATAGATTAATTGTAGAAGTTTTAGAAAAAACTTTAAACCCTATCTCTACTAATAATACAAAAATTAGCCAGGTGTGGCGGCGCATGCCTGCAGTCCCAGCTACTCGGGAGGCTGAGGCAGGAGAATAGCTTGAACCAAGGAGGTAGAGGTTGCAGTAAGCCAAGATTGCGTCACTGCACTCTAGCCTGGGCGACAGAGTGAGATTCCGTCTAAGTAAGAGAGACAGAGACAGAGAGAGAGAGAGAGAGAGAGAGAGGGACAGAGAGAGAGAGAGGAGGGAGGGAGAGAGAGAGGAGGGAGGGAGGGAGGGAGGGAGGGAGGAAGGAAGGAAGGAAGGAAGGAAACAGAAAGAACAAACTTTAAAAAATAACATATGGAAAGCAACAATGAAAAGTAAAAGTTGAACAGTGATAGATATATATTAAGATTGAAAAGCAGCACTGGCATCCTTTTACAACTGGTTTACCTCAAAGTCTATCAGCTGCAGGTCAGCTATCAATGTCACCAGCAAGCCGCTATTGTAGAGCTCCTGTGCCAGCTGAGCCACTGCTTCTGTCGGGGGTTCCTTTTCATTTGTACCACACAGAATTTCTTTCATTGCTTGCAGTGATTTTGACACTTCTTCTGAAGCCTAGTGAGCAAAACGTATGCTAACAGTTAAAAGAATAAAAATTTTTAGGCCATTAACAAACAAGTAATCCAAAAAAAACTACTTCTTGGTCCCTGTTTATTTATAATCAATGGTACAGTTACAAACAAGCAAAAATAGTAACCACCGCCTTTTTTATTTTGGAAAATATTACTAAAATTTATTTATATAAAAAATCTCTCTGACATTTCTACTTAGTCAACATAAATTAAATAATCTTTTAAACCACACTCATTGTCTAATTTTGCTAGCAATTCAATATAAATTTTACTCTTGAAAACTGATTCCATTTTGAAGATTTATCAGTAGCTACTAATCTTTATTTAAAGCACTGTGTTAAGGTTTTTCAACAAATCCCTACTCTTCTGATTTTTGAATGGTCCAAGTATAAAGTTATAAGTTGTCAAAACTCATAAACTTCTTTTTATTCCTCATATGTAATCACTGTCTTCTTTGCTATCTATGAAACTTAAAAAAACTCACTATTTTAAAGAATACTAGGCAAATCTGTAGAGGCAGAAAGTACATAGATTAGTGGGTGTTAGGGCCTGGGAGAGAGGGAAATAAGGAATGACTGCTAGTGGCCACAGGTTTCTTTTGGGGGTGATGAAAATGTTCTAGAATTAGATAGTGGAGATGACTGCACAATCTTGTGAATGTACTGAAAACCAGCAAATTGTACACTTTAAATAGTGAATTATATGGTATGTTAATTATATCTCAATTTAAAAATCTTTTAAACTAATGTAGGTAGGAAAGAAGAGCAGACTAGTTAATAATTTCTCTGAAATTTTAAAAGAAATATACTTTTATTACTTTTAAGTATAATACTACAATCATTATAAATGAAGAAGGAAATGAGTAGAATAAGGCAACTTACATAAAAATAACTCATGGTAGCATGACACTACTTTTATTATTTATTATTTTTTAATTTTTCTCTGGTTCTGCTTCTTGGGTGACACTACTTTTGTTTATTTATTTATTTTTGAGACAGTTTTGTTCCTGTCACCCAGGTTGGAGTACAATGGCACAATCTCAGCTCACTGCAACCTTCGGCTCCTAGGTTCAAGCAATTCTCCAGCCTCATCTTGCCTAGTAGGTGGGATTACAGGCACCCACCACCATGCCTGGCTAATTTTTGTTTTAGTAGAGATGGCGTTTCACCATGTTGGCTAGGTTGGTCTCAAACTCCTGACCTTAGGTGATCCGCCCACCTCGGCCTCCCAAAGTGCTGGCTGACACTACTTTATAAAGTAATTTTTCTTATACTTTAATAGCCTGACTGAAGCAATCCTTAATGCACTAAAGACTGGAAGCATCTTAAATTGTGAGATATATCCACAGAAGAGTGCTTTAAACAAACAGAGAGTATGTTTAAGAGAGAGTTAAGAATAATCATAAAGCAAACATCTTTGTGACCATCACCCAGTCAAGAAACAGAGCATTTTCAGCACCTAGGAGTCACCTGAAGACCCTTTCAGCTTAGATGTAAATACTTTTATATCTATTGTGACAAACATGTCTTGTCTTTTCTTTACAGTTCTCGTACCTATGTATGCATCCCAAAACAATATAGCTTAGTTCCACTGATTTTGAACTTCATGAACCAGTACATTACCCTTTCATGATTTGCTTCTTTCATTCAACATTATATTTGAGAAATTCATCTATGCTGTTGCATGTAGGCATAATTTCTTTAATTTTTATTGCTTTCTAGTGTTCCACCCTAATGCCTATACCACAACTTTTTTACTGGTTCTACTGTTCATGGACATTGGGTTTTTGCAAACTACAATGCTATGAAAATTCTTGTACATTTTTCTTGGTGTAGATGTGCAAGAATATCTCTAGAGTTTATACCTAGGAGTGGCACTACAGGATTTTAGTTTGTGCATATTTTCATATTTCACAGAGAATACTAAACTGGTTTCCAAAGCAGTTATATCAATGTATACATCATCATCCACAGTTAATGAAAGTCCTCATTGCTCTCCATTCTTGACAACACTTAACATCATCACACCTTTTCATTTTTGCCAAGATAGTAGTTGTGTAATGTGAATTTATCGTGTTTTTAGTTGGCCTTTTCCTAGTTAGTAAAGAAAATGTATAAAAGGTGTTTTTTTTTTTCTTTTTTCCCTCTTGTACCATTTAGATTTATACTTGTAAAAAGTCCATTTTTCTTCTATTTAGGCCAAGATTTGGCTCAATATTACAAAGCATAATGGAGTTAAAATAAGCTATTTCTACACCCCTTATAGAATTCAAGATTGTACCATTTACTGGAATAGAAGAATAGAAGAAACTTGAGTATTTATTTTATAGATATCTTGAATCTTGCCATAAACTAGTCACTTTAGAGAGAAATCGAATGTATAGGATTCAATATCCCTTTGAAGGAATAACTAACATTCCTGTGAGGAAGCCCCACTTAATAAGACCTTAAAACTGTATGAAAATGAGATTCACTGTAACACAATCTTTAAATAAAAAACTTTTTACCTTTCATGTAAATGTAACATTACACACCAGTATAACCTTTTAGATTTTTAAGCTGTGTAGTCTAGAGGGATCCAGTGTTGGTCAGAATCTCTAGAGAGTAAACCTAAAGTTCATCACAACAGACTAAACAATAATCAGTTGCATAAAACCTGAAATCAACTTAAATCTATTTATAGAGACCCTATGTGCATATCACAGACCATATTTTGAATTCCTCATTAAGCTTTTACATTGATGTTTGGCATTTCAATGCATGTACTTTAATCATAATATTACTGTTTTAGCTCATACCTTGTCTGTCTTTTTGTCTTGCTTTTCCAAAATGGCCAAATTGTCTTTCAGGATTTTCACAATTTCTGCTGGATTTTTGTGTGATTTACTAAACAAAGGCATTTTTTTCATGTGTAGAAATCTCTTCTTCCAATATGGAATGCTAAAAACAAGCCAACAAAATTTACAACTCTTAATACACTTAAACTTGGAATCAATATGTCTTGTAAATTTTTAATAACATGAATTAGGTAATCTGAAACATTAAAAATGATCAAATTAGAATGAGTTTCAAGTTTTATGCCAAATGTAAATACATATAAAATATTTTAAAATATATATTTTTAAAGTTTTGCTTGAAACTTTTTATACAAAGTTTAAAAACTTTTCTGCAATAGAAACATAAGGATTATGCAAGAAATAATTTGAGTCTAAGCTGATATGTAAAACTAGATATTTTGACCAAAGGAAGTAATAATAATTATATTCTATAATATTAAGCTGTATGTATTCTATAATGTTTAGCTAATATTATTACGAGAAGGTCTATGACATAGTTAATGAATTATTTCACTAAAGAGAAAGGCACAGTAGTTGGGAAATGATTCTATCTTAAATGTCCTAGACATTTCTGGCTTTTTGAGTTAATTATACTTTTTTCCATTATTAAAAAAAAAAAACTTATCCTCTGAATGCATAATACTCAATGTTCAAATATTTTGCATTAAAGTAGAATTTTAAAAAGAAGCCAAACACATTTATGTATAGACATACCAAGGAGATACTGTAGGTTCAGTTCCAGACCATTGCAATAAAGCAAATTTCTCAGTAAAGTGAGTCACAAAATGTATTTGGTTTCCTAGTACATATAAAAGTTATATTTATACTATACTGCAGTCTATAAAGTATTCAATAGTATTATATCTAAGAAAATGTCTTAATTTATAAAAATATTTATTGCTAAAAATGCTAATGATCAACTGACCCTTCCTTCAGTGAGTCCTAATCTTTTTGCTGGTTGGAGAGTCTTGCATGAATGTTGATGGCTGCTGACTGATCAGGGTGTTGGTTGCTGAAGGCTGGAGTAGCCGTGGTGATTTCTTAAAAGAAGACAATAAAGTTTGCTACTTTTACGGACTCTTCCTTTCATGAAAGATTTCTCTATAGCATGTGATACAGTTTGTTAGCATTTTACTCACAGTAGAACTGCTTTCAAAATTGAAGTCAATCCTCTCAAACCCTGCCACTGCTTTAACAGCTATGTAATATGCTAAATCCTTTTTTTGTCATTTCATCTTCACCAGTAGATTCCATCTCAAGAAACCACTTTGCTCATCCATAGAAGAAACACTCCTCACCTGTTCAAGTTTTATCACGAAATTGCAGCAATTCAGTTACATCTTCAGGCTCTACTCCTAATTCTTGTTCTTTTGCTATTTCCACCACATTGACAGTTACTTCCTCCACTAAAGTCTTGAACCCCTCGAAGTTATCCGTGAGGGTTAGAATCAAATTCTTCTGAACTCCTGAAAATGTTGATATTTTGACCTCCTCCCACGAATCACAAGTGTTCTTAATGGCATCTAGAATGCTGAATCTTTTACAGCAGGTTTTTCTATTTAGTTTGCCCAGACTCATTAGAGGAATCACTATCTGTGGCAGCTTCCACCTTATGAAATGTAATTCTTTAGGGTTTTAAAAAAATTTATTAGAACAATATGAACATATGAATTGTATTTCTTTAACAAATCTGAAAAGTCAAAGTTACTCCTTTGTCCATGGGCTGCAGAATGGATGTTAATAGGCATGAAAACAACATTAATCTCCTTGTACACCTCCACCAGAGCTCTTGGATGATGAGGTGCACTGTCAATAAGCAGTAATATTTTCAAAGGAATCTTTTATTCTGAGCAGTTGGTCACAACAGAGAGCTTAAAATATTCAGAAAACCATACTGTAAATAGATGTGCTGTCATTCAGGCTTTGTGATTCCATTCATAGAGCACAGGCCAAATAGATTTAGCATAATTCTTAAGAGCCCTAGGGTTTGGGGGATGGGAAATGAGCATTAGCTTCTACTTCAAGTTACCAGCTGCATTAGCCCCTAACGAGGGAGTCAGTCAGCTTGTCCTTTAAAGCCAGGCACTGACTCCTCCTTTCTAGCTATGAAAGTCCTAGATGGCATCTTCTTCCAATACAAAGATGTTCCATCTATGTTGAAAATCTGTTGTTTTGTGTGGCTACCCTCACCAATGATCTCAGCAAGCTCTTCTGGATAACTTGCTGCAGCTTCTACAACAGCATTTGCTGCTTTCCCTAGCACTTTTATGTTCTAGAGATGGCTTCTTTCCTTAAACTTTTAGCTTCAGACTTTTCTTCTGCATCTTCCTTACCTCTCTCAGTCTTCATAGAACTGAAGAGAGTTGGGGCCTTGCCCTGGACTAGGCTTAAGGGAGTGTTGTGTCTGGCTTGATCCAGGTCACTTAAACTTTCTTCATATTAACAATTAGCTGTTTTGTTTTCTTATTATTAGTGTTTTCATTGGAGTAGCACTTTTCATTTTCTTCAAGAACATTTCCTTTGCATCCACAGCTTGGCTAACTTCCTGGTGCAAAAGCCCTAGCTTTCAGCCTACATCAGCTCTGGATACGCCTTCCTCACTAAGATTAACCATTTCCACCTTTTGATTTAAAGTGAGAGATATGTTACTCTTCCTTTTACTTGAACACTTAGAGGCCACTATAGGGTTATGAGCCGGCCTAATTTCAGTATTGTTGCATCTCAGGGAACAGGGAGAGCTGAGGAGAGTGAGACAGGGAAATGGCCAGTTGATGGAACAGTCATAAGACAAGCAACATTTATTGATTACGGGCACAGTTTGTGGTGTCCTGAAACAATTACAATAGTAACATCAGAGATCATTGATCACAGATCACCATAACAGATGTATTAACAAATGAAAATGTTTGAAATATTGTGAGAATTAACAAAATGTATCAAGAGATAAAAAGTGAGCACATGCTGTTGAAAAAATGGCACCAATAGACTTCCTCTATACAGGGTTGCCATAAATCTTCCATTTTTCAAAAACACAGTGTCTTCAAAGCACAATAAAGGTGAAACACAATAAAATAAGGTATGCCTATAATTGCTTTCTTTTTCCCTGTAGTTCTACAGCACTAAGGGAAAGATATATAATTGTAGGAATTTTAAATACTCCCTGACATCAAAACAGAGTACAAATTATGACATAGTATCACAGAGATAATATGATATGATTTTTGTCCATTATTACTCTGCTTGGTTCTCACTATAACAAGCTAATGCTAATTTTCTTAAATAAAAAATATTTTCAGGGCTTCCCTGTCAATCTGGTGTTTAGCCAGCATTTTCTGATTCACTATCTCCCCTTTTCATCTGATGGTGGGTTTGTTTCTTTATTCATTGAATAAATAACCTGAGTAATTACTGAGCATAGGCACTTTGCTAAATACTAGGGATAGAGCCACGAACAAGAAAAACACAATCCCTGCTCTTTGGAGCTTATTACTAAGGGGCAAAAGCAAACACTTTAGGGGCAATGGTGTCATACAATGGGGAAATAACACATAGTATACTGCCTCAATACACTCTCCTTTTAAAAAGTATTTTCATATTTTACTATACCTACTTATTGTAATAAATATTAGTTTAACAATGTTTTAAAATTTCATCTGATTATTCTTCAATTTTGGGATCCATATTTTGAAGGAAATCAAAATTCATACTCTTAAACTATGCTTGAGTTCCAGCACCCAGACCTCCTGCAAATTAAGGCAGAACTCTCCTGCCTGCCCCAGTTCTTCTCAGACCATGGCCAGCCCCACTCCACTTCCAGACCAAACACCTCCCCCATCACCTGGAAACTTGGGGCTGTCCTTCTCACACCCTGGGCAACCACGCTGGTCACTGTATATGCATCTTCTCCAATCACATCATTTACCCTACTGGTGGTCATTTAAGCATTGAGTCAAGTAGCACTCAAACCTTCTACACAAACACAAGACATGTAAACTCTCTCTAGTTGATTGACAACTGATCTACTGTATGATTCAAAAGAAGTTAATCACCCCCGTCTAGGTGTCATTTGTTCTCTCCATAAAATGAAGCTGTTCTTAGAGTAAGATTGTCCATCAGGGCTCTAGGTTATTCATCACTGTTCCACATCCATTCCGAGTCTTTAACTCCCAATATCTTATCATGGCCAAAGATAAAGTGCTTAAGGTTGGGACAAAAGAAATGGAGAGGCCTGACAATGGTGATTTGTGGGGATAAGGTAGTAGTAATTTTTTTCATAAAATCTATCTCGGAGTTTAAAAACATACATTATATTTCGGCAAAGCAGGCAGTGGGGACAGGAAAAGATGCATGTTAGTCCAAAAAACTGACACTAGATAAATACATTGAAAAGTGTGTTGAGATTATGCACATTAACCTACCCTCCACGTTAATGCTGACAGCAGGCCACGCAGCACAGAGATGTTAGTGGCCTGACAATGGCCCTCTTATACTTTTCCTCTTCCAGGAGTTAGTAAGCAGAATAAACAAATAGCAGGTTGTTCTTTTTATTATTATTATTAAATGAACACAAGAAAAGGAAATAAATGCCCTGCAGACTTGGGCAAGAAAGGCTGCTTCTGAAATTAATTCTCTATAAATCTAGAACAGACATAAATTTCAGAAAAGGAGACAAAAAGCTCTTTTAGACAAAAAGAGAGCTGGCCAAGGTAAAAGACTGAAAAAAGACTGAAAATACATACATACATGCACACATAAACACACACATGCCCGAAATGCAGACTGGGAATCCCAAACCACATAGAGCAGAAGGACAATACAGAAAATTGATCTGGGGCAACTTCAAGGTACAAAATTAGTCAGTCTGCATGTATTCATTCAAAAAATATTTACTGAGCACTTATAATATACTAGGCACTGAACAAGGAAATACAAAACAAGCCTCAAAGGGCTCACAATGTAGTGAGAGACACAGATACATCCAAAATTTTCCCAGAAGGTGAGAAAGGTCAAAAAAACTAAAATGAGGAAGAAAAGATATACAAGTTGTTAGATACATACCTTTATATCTATATAGGTATTTTATAGCAATATGAAGAAAATATAGTGTTATCCCCTAACAGACAGATATTACAACAATGGAGAGGGCAGAACAGGAAGCCAAAAACAATAAAGGAATTAAAAATGGAGCAGAATCAAAGATGTAACAGCTTAAACAGAAAAACAATCTAAACTTTATCGTTCGAAAGGTTTTTCTAGTTGAGATTCACATTAAGACCCAACATTCAGTGTCTTGTGGCTTTTAAAATAAATAAACATTTCTTTCTCAAACCACATTCCAACAAAATGACCTCCAAAAAACAAACAAATGAAAGCATAAAAATCAGGTTGGTTTTGGACTTCCATGAACCAGATGCCCTAAGACCATGGAGAAAATCTAGCGTTCTGAGAAGGAAAATCTATAACCCCGTAACTTAATCTTTAGCCAATATACCATTTACGTATGAACAGATACTGTATACTTACTAAAAGTGGAACAAAAAGATGAGATGCAATGAGGCCCACAAAGAGCTCAACAAAATTAATGCTAAAAAATCAGAAATAGTTCTTGAAAAGGAGCCTTTATATTGTTGGCAGAACATGTGGGAGGGTGAGAATCTACAATTATAACTCATTCATACAGGAATAAAAATAAATAAGGATTCAACTAAAGAAGTTAAAAAGAAAACGGCCCCAAAAATCTCCAAGAAAAGATGGATGGAAATAATGATAGAAGTAGAAATAACTGAGTCAGAGAAGTGAAAGAAAAGGAAGAAAACCTCTGGTAGCTGTTTGGTCTGGGTTTCCGATGATAGATCTGTCTTCCCTACTTCCCACCTCACCCCACCTCAAAAGGGTAGGAACACGACCCAGGTTGGGCCAGAGTCTTCCTTGTCCCGGATGCAGCAACTGACTAGCAAATAGATTGTGACACAATCTATTTATCAAAATAAAAAATAAAAAAATAAAAAATAAAAAAGAAGAAAGGAAAGTGTTGATGAGAATGCTGAGAAAAGGGAACTCTTGTACGTTGCTGATGGGAAGGTGAATTAGTACAGCCACTGTAAGAAACAGTATGAAGGATACGCAAAAAAACAAAAATAGAACTACCATATGATCTAGTAATCCCACTTCTGGGTATATATTCAAAGGAACTGAAATCAATATGTCAAGGAAATATCCGTTCTTCCGTGTTCATTGCAGCCTTATTCACAATAGCCAAGACATGGAAGCAAACTAAGTGTCCATCGAAATATAAATGGATTAAAAAATGTAATGCAGACTGGGCGCAGTGGCTCACGCCTGTAATCCCAGCACTTTGGGAGGCCAAGGTAGGTGGATTACTTGAGTCCAGGAGTTCAAGACCAGCCTGGCCAACATGGGGAAACACCATCTCTACAAAAAAATACAGAAATTAGCTGGGTGTGGTGGCAGGCACCTATAATCCCAGCTACTCAGGAGGCCGAGGCACAAGAATTGCTTGAAATGGGTTTGGGGGCAGAGGTTGCAGTGAGCCAAGATCATGCCACTGCACTCCAGCCTGGATGACAGAACAAGACTCTGTCTCAAAAAGCAAAATGTTGCTTTAAAATAGATTCAAAGCAGGGACAAAAGATATGGTCGTCTTCACTAGATATGGCCAAATTGCTTTCTCAAGTTTTTATGGCAGTTTATACTCTCACAGCTGTGTAGTGTGAGTTGCAGTTATTATCGCCCATCCTTCCTAACATGTGGGCCTGTCACAATTTAAAAATTTTGCCAATATGACAGCTGTAAAAGGTTGTCCCATTATGGTTGGAGTGCAGTGGTGCGATAACGGCTTGCTGCAGTCTTGACCTCTTGGGTGCAAGCAGTCTTCCCTCCTCAGCCTCCTGAGTAGCTGGGACCACAGGCATATGCCACCACGTCTGGGTAACTTTTGTATTTTTAGTAGAGATGGGGTTTTGCCATGTTACCCAGACTGGCCTTGAACTCCTGGCTGATTTTAATTTTATGTAGAGACAGGGTCTCTATATGTTGCCCAGGCTGGTCTCAAACTCCTGGGCTCAAGTGATCCTCTCACCTTGGCCTCCCAAAGTGTTGGGGTTAGAGGTGTAAGCCACCACACCTAGCCCATATTAGCTTAACTTTCTTATTCTGTACATTTCCTAATTCTGCACTTTGCCCATTTCATATTTAAAAAAAAATTGTAGAGACAAGTTCTCACTCTGTTACCTAGGCTGGAGTGCAGTGGCACAGGCACAGCATACTGCAGCCTCAAACTCCTGGGCTTAAGTGATCCTCCTACCTCAGCCTTCCAAGGTGCTGGGATAACAGGCATGAGCCACTGTGCTCAGATACTTTGCCCAATTCTTTAAGGTGGCTAAAGAAAGTCATACCAGCTGCCAATACCAACTAATACAGTCCCTCACTATTAAATATAAATCACATGCAAGAATCATGAGGCATTTGATGAAAATCAAGAATGTAAAAGAGAAATATAAAAATAAATAGAGCAAATGCTGGGGGATGGTAAAAATTATATTTATAGCCTGAAAAGATATGCTATGCTATCACACCATAAAATAAGAATAGGCTGCTATGAAAAAGAAGTCAACAGTGAATGAGAAAACATTCTTGGAACTAACAGCATGCAATGCAATAGAATAGCTGATCGGTAGAAGGATATAGAATTGAAAAACAAATCTGCAATTTAAAGACCAAGCCATGGAAATCTGGAATGAAGAGTAAAATACAAAGAAAAGCAAAGAACTAATTCAGAGAAAAGTTGGAAATATATAGGATAGAACTGGAGAGCCAATATTGATTGAATATAAATTCTTAAAGGAAAAGAAAAAAACAGAGATAACAGACAAGAGCGAGTAACAAATACATCAACAAATAAAAAGGAAGAAAAATTCCTAGAACTGAACATGTCTTCAGATGTAACTAACGGTTATCATACAGAGGGAATGCAAAAAGGCCTACTCCAAGATACACTGTGAAATTTCTGAACTCTAAAGAGAAATCCCACAAACTTCCATAAAGGGGAAAAGTCTACAGTGGCACCTAAGAACCAGACTGTCAGAGTGGAATCAAGATTAGTAACCTGACATCAAATGATAGAAGGCAGTGAAACATGGTTTACATAGTTTCTAGGGAAAAAGATTTTTAACCTAGAATTCTATATTTAACCAATTATGCAGATGTGAAGGCAAAGTAAAATTACCTAAGGACGAAGATGGTAAAGGAGTAGGAGGAACAGAAAGGAAGAGGGAGGAGAAACAGAAAAATGAGGAAACAGCTGAAAAGTAGGCAGTTGAGTGAAGAAACCAATAAAGTGTATGGTTAAATCTAAGTAAAGGGGGATAATGTGTCTGTGATGCTTAATATGACTGCTAAAAACTTACTCCTGAAGTATTCTGATAGAGGCAAAATGTGTTTTAAAGAATCCAACAACCTGGAAAAACACAACTAAAATTCTTTTATAACTTTATTCAAGGAAAATGATATAAATAATGATTAAATCGTAATAAAATTGAAAAGTTTTTGTCATGCCAAACTAATTTAAGTCTCTGGGTTTTCTAAAATCACATCACACACAAATTAAGATAAACCTGTCTCTTGTATTATTTATTAAACATTTAATGATGAATATTAGAATAATGGCAGGATACAACCACTAGAGGGAGAAAAAATGGGAACAAAAATAATTTGACCAAATCAGCAAGAACCAGGAATGAAAAGGAAAGTATAAACTAGTAAACTGAAAATATAAAACAATATAGAAGGAATAAGAGCAACTAATAATTACAATACATACAAATGTGTTAAATTCTATTACTAAAAAACCAAGACTCTCAAATTGGGTTCGCGCACACACACACACACATACACACACAAACACACACACACACACACACACACACACACACTTCTCTAAATTCTGCAAGAGCCATAACGAAAACAAAATGACACAACATGTTCAGAATAAAAGGATGCAAAAATATATATCAAGCAGTATTACAACATGAATATAAGAAATCTAGAGTTCAAGACAAATCATACACACGTACACACATAGAGCATTTAATATATGTATTTAGTTGTCACAAACAGAATATATGGAGGTTATTATACTACATATACAGTGTATGTAACAGATATAATACATAGTCAATTACCCTTATAAATTTAATACTATTTTATATGTATATTAGGTACAATAAAGGCTATATTAAATAATTTTAATTTGGTGACCTTAATATTCTCTAGGTAGAACAAAGAAGTCATTGCTTGAAAGAGAAAACAGAGCGGTCTGGTAGGGAAAGAGATAAAAGATAGCTACTGACAGAAATGAGGACTGGAGCTACTAGGAAAGTAATCTAAATTATTTTCAGTTCAAATATGTTCAATGTAGACCCTAAGCAAAATTCTGGCTAATAAAAATTAAAGGCTGTATTTACAAAATAAAATAGCAAATCAGATTTTTAATAATAGAAAATTGATGAAAATAAATTGCATCAATAAGTCAAATAAATATTATCTCAGTGGCCTATGAAAAAGGTATCCAATAAAATTAAAAGCAAGAGAGATATAAATCTTAGCTCAATTTATAAAATCATGGTTAATGGAGGCATTCTTACTAAGAAAAGGTATAAAACAAAGATCATCACAATCACTATCATTACCATATGTTGTGGTCAATGCATTAAAATATAAAACATAAATAAATGATAAAAAAGTTGGGAAGGATGTGACAAAATTGTAATTAACAGACAATATGATCATATACATAAAATATGAACAACTGAAATTAGTAGAAGTTAGGCAAAGTAATTAAATACATGATAAATATATATACAGATTTCACCTATAAGCAATTGCCAGTCAGAAAACATAATGAAAAGCATATTCTGTTCATATTGGCAACTAAATATGTACAAAATCTATACCAGATGTGTATTTAAAAAAACTATAAAATCTTAATTTCAAAAATAGCATAATTACTGTTCCTGAAATAGAAAACTAACAAAACAGAGAAATAGAGATGTAGAAATAGACGATGTCTATTTATCTATTCATCCCTTCAGCTAGCCATCTTTCTAATGTTATATTCACAGAATGATTCTAGAATGTGGCTTAGCTAATTTTAAGGATATTATCTAAATTATGAGACTTGTGATGGTTTAATTTTTTTCATGTAGTATTTTTCTGCATTGTTTATAATGAGCACATTTCTTTTTTCTGAAATAATAGATTTGTGGAGAAAACCTACATAATTAAGATAGGAAAGATCTGAGGTTAAAAAAAACCCCTATTTTGTCTTGAATAGGCAGAATAAATGTTCAAATGTCAGTTATTCCTGAAGTCCATAGTTTGATACAGTGCCAATCAAATGTGCAAAAACATTTTTTCATATCTAAATTTAGTTAAGACTACTAAATAAGCAAGAATAACAAATTTTAACAAGGAAGATTACTTAAGAAGAAATGAAATGAAAAGTGTTATCAAGTACTGTAACACAGTAGTAGCACAAGAAACAAACACATCAATGAACAATACAGCCCAGATGTAGATGTTAACATAAGTGACTTTCAGATTTCTGGATGTAAAATGGTTTCTCTAATTTTAGAAGTGATGAAATAAATTTCAAAGTAAAAGACCAACAAATCAAAGTTAATACAAATATGCCACGAATATAAAAATTTGAATTTCTATAGATAAAACAATTAAAAACTACAAACTAGAAAACAACAAACTAGAGAATTCTGTGATATGAATCTGAAAGATGGAGGGCTAATATCATCACAACAGATTTCTTTAAGACAGTTAAGATAACCGTTAAGGAAATATACAGATAAGGGAAAACCATAAAAGAGGAATTATAGTTAATAAATTTATTAGTAAATGTTTAACCATTCTCTATAATAAAAAAAAAATGCAAACTCAAAGTGAAAGACTATTTAGTCCATTATGTTACAAAGTTTTTTGTTGTTTTGACAACTCAGTTCTAATGATGGTGTTGTGCAACAGGCTCTCATTTCTTACTGGTGGGAATATAAATTGGACAATAATTTGGCAAATATGAATCTAGAACCTTAAGATGTTCACAATCTCTGGCTTTGTAGTAATTCCACTTTTGGTAATCTGTCCTAGGAAAATAAACCAAAATAAGGGATTATCTTTATATGCAAAAATGTTTACTGCAATGTTTATTATTATCATAAAAAACTGAGAAATATCTAATCTAACAGAGGGGAATAATTAAACAAATTGTGATATACCTGGTTAATGGAACATTAGCATATGTCATAGATTTTTTAAACTTTTAAACTTTTAAAATTTTTTTACATTTTAACATCTTCAAAGCTTAGGTGTGTCTTACAATAATTGGTGCCTTACACTAATAGGCAAGTTCTTTTCTTTCTTGGTTGCACTAAAGTAACCATATGTCTTACAACCAGAGACTTCTTAAATTTGATGAAATACCATCTATGAAAATATTTCTAAAGAATGTGAAATGGAATAAAAACGTTAATGTTAAAAACAGCATTCAATATTACAGAGCATAACTACAACTATGTAAAGCAAACAAAAACACAAACACACAAAACCTATATATAGAAAAAATATTTTTGAAATGTTAACAGTGATTGCCTCTGAGTGGTATAAGTTTGCTTGTGGATGCTTAATTTTCTTCCTCCTTCAAATGTTCTTGTTTTTTCCAAAGTTTATATCATAGATTATGCAAATGCTTTTATCGTAGAAATGCTTCTCTTAAATGGTATTTTGAATGAATAAACAAATAACCATTTTTTAAAAAGTTCAAACTGTGGAATATCTGATTGTCATGTCTTTTCAAAGCATTGTTCAAACATGATTCCTTTGGCTATAAAGTTCCATAAAGAGTAGTGCTTGGCTCAGATTCTAGAGAGAAAGCCAAAAAAGATCATCTAACTCTGCTCCCAGGGAACTCATGCCCTGTAGATTTTGTAGTAGATTTTGGCAGCATTCTCTTTCCTGATACACAGTAAAATAGTTCATATTTCTAACTTGTGTGTGAGCACCATTGAAGATGGTCCAAAGTCAACCACTCAAGTGAGTCATCTGAATATGTTCAGTGACACAAATGGAAAGAAGAGTTGGCAGTGGGGCGGTGGGAAAGGACCTAGGGGAAGAGCCACTTGGAGTATTAAACGCCCTTGTTGTTATCCCACTTAAAGTATGTCAAAGAGAATAAACATCTGTAGGTGGCTAATGAGTATTTCCAGGCCTTTATATCTAATCTCCAACTATACTATTCAATACTAATTTGAGACCAGGTGCAGTAGCTCACACCTGTAATCCTAACACTTTGGGAGGTCAAGGTTGCAGTGAGCCATATTTATGCCACTGCACTCCAGCCTGGGCAACACAGTGAGACTCTGTCTCAAAAAAAAATCTTTTTTTAAAATAACGTTTTGAATGTCAAAGGTTTCCTAGCAAAACTGAAGGGAGTGAGAAATTTATCTCTGAAGCCAAAAGAGAAGTCTCAACATTTCCAGAGGTATAACCAAACTGCTAACTCATTTTAAGAAAAGCAACTTAAAAATGAACCTTCACATAAGTTTATTTTACAATCAACAATGAATTAGAGAGGAACATTTCCAAAATTATTTCTGAGAGCTTGTTAATGTAACTTAAAGCATAGGAACCTTCTGTTAAACTGAAATAATTAAAATAAATCTACCACCACATAAAAAAAAAATGTCAGGGCTGGGCGCAGGGGGTCACACCTGTAATCCCAGCACTTTGGGAGGCTGAGGTGGGCAGATCACATGAGGTCAGGAGTTTGAGACCAGCCTGGCCAACACGGTGAAACCTTGTCTCTACTAAAAATACAAAAAGTAGCCAGGCATGGTGGTGCGCTCCTGTAATTCCAGCTACCCAGGAGGCTGAGGCAGGAGAATCACTTGAACCAGGGAGGCAGAAGTTGTGCTACTGCACTCCAGCCTGGGTGACAGAGCAGGTGGCCAAGATTGTGCCATTGCACTCCAGCCTGGGTGACAGAGCAAGATTCTGTCTCAAAAAAAAAAAAAATTCAGAAAAGTTCAAGGGTACCATTATTTTATCTGTATTCCAAATAGGATTCACAGATAGAAGGAAATGAAATCAAAGGTACATGGCAAATAATTGTGCCTGTAATATTCATTTTTGAAAACTCAATGGGATGGAGGGTCCATGAGTACATACATATGTTAATGCTAATTGAACTGTTCTCTTAAAATGAGTGCATTTGATTATATGAACATTTTAAAACAAAAATGTGCACCTTAAAGTTCTACTGTATTTGCTGTATCCAAGAAGACTCTCCCCGGAAAAGGTAATTTAGAATTGCCTTCACAAAGATAAGTCACAAAGCATATCATTATATATGTAATAATACCATATCTATTATGAAGCATATTATATATGTCAAAGGATCTTCCAACAGTAATTTTCTATGCTTCAATTTTTCCATTTGAAAATATATATCCTAAATGTAATTAGAAAGCACCACAGCTGAATTTTGTGCTTGAAAACCTATAGACATGAGTGAAACAATAAAGTATAAATAACGACTTTCACTGATAATCGTTTTTCTCAGTTCAAAATAAGAATGACTTGTTTTTATAAGTTTCATTAACAGAATTTGAAGGAGAGGCATTTTCTAAAAATGGGCAATTTATACAGAAATGGAAAAGTTGTGAGGAGCTTTTTATGAATCCCATTCATCTGGAAGCCTCACTCAGACTTACATCAGAAGAAAAACTCTTTTATAAGAAAACTCATGTCCCTTGTTAATTACTCCTTATTTCTAATATACAGTAACACTAAAATAAATTTTAAAAAAGAATTAACATATGAAGTTAGGAATATATATAACTACCAATACATTTATTATCTAAGGATCCTACTAGACTACTGTAATTCCAGAAAAAAAATGAATAACCTTATTCACTAGGTTCACACTAATATCTCTGTTGACAGCTCCAGTCATTTCTATCTTCTAAAATTTTCTACCTTTATTAGCTATTAATAATTGTCAATGATTGATAATTTTATATTAGAACTTTACAATCTCAACTAATAGCAGAGATCTGAACCTAAGTCAGTATTTTCAAAAACTGGTAACTATGATTAAAGCTTTAGATCTCACAGAAATTCACAAACGGTTACTCTTTAAAATATAGAATTATCAACGGAAACTCATAATTCATTTTTCAGTCTTTCTTGTAAGCACATACATATTACAAATAACGAATACTGGTTAGATACTGTTATTGATATTAAGACATGGTTTATAAGAATAGTGTAAAATATAATGATTTCATAGCCTCAGTAAGCCCTGTGTCTATTACCTGTCAATCTATAAAAACTTCAACATGAGAGAGTAGAGATGAAAGTGAGTTTGCTAAAGTTATCTGTTATCCCAGAGCTGTTCAAAGTTGATTTGGTTTTTCTGACTGAGTAATTTAATGTAGTCTTTCATCCTTCCAGAGTTGGAAGGGACTATATGAGTTTCTCCTAGAAATTTAAGACATTTAAGTTACAAAACAGTAGAGTATATTATCTCACTTATAAGCAGGAAAGATCTCTGCTTAATCAATTAGTGAAATACTTTGACTATAATTAATAGACATGCTAATATAGTTTTAATAGATTTTTTGGTTATGTGAATATCAGTTGAATATAATCTTTAAGCCACATTATAAATACATATGTGCATGTAAACAAAGACATATATATCCCAGAAATGGAAAATTGTCCAAATCTACCTTCATCCATTCAGTAAATATTTATTAAGAACCTATTATATACCATTTAAGACTACTCAAAATCTACTACATAAGATTTAAAATAGACTAAAGAAAGTATTTCTTGATCAAATGGAAGAGTTTTTCTGCCACTACAAATCATCCAAGATAACCGAAACCTGCATCTACTATAGGGTTTATTTCATTATTATTTCATTACATATGCATATTGCATTACTGACTTTTAAATTTCATATACTGGCACTTCAGAGAGACTTTTAGGACCAGTAAAGTTAATTTGGATAGACCTAAGATGAGTTTTCCAAATAAGCCACATTTCTTCATATGGGTCCTAGTAAACATTTCCAAATACAGAATCCTCTGAGTTAAAGTTGACACCTGACTTTAGAATGTCCCATGTACTCAAGATACCTACATTGTAAATTGCCTCCCCTCGTCACCATTCCTACTCATTCAAGACAGCCACCAAGTTATACTATGGTCTTTTCTTGTTCTCTTCAGAGTTAGAATTATTCTGTCTTACTTTTGTTTTGTTCACATCTCACAATTCAATCAATTCTTGTCAGGCCATCTCTTTCACATAATGAAAAAAGTGTGCCCCTCTCTTTCCTTTTTTGGATATCTTGAAAAAATAACTCATTTCTATTTTTGTGAACCAAAGAAACAGTTTAGTCCTCACGCAATAACTATTATGAGGTACTTACTATGTGCCACACACTGGGCTAGACCTTAGGAATGGCTAAGTATGAACGCAATGGCCAGAAATATTCTTGTAGAAAGAAAAAGAGAAATCTGATTTCAATGTCAGATTAGATCTCAAAAACAGTGCAATCAACCTTGAAAGCTCATGAAAGTACCCAAAAAACCCATAAGCATCCTTCCAAATAACTATCCACCTATTAACCTTGCTTTTCTTCAAGCATTAACATTTAGAATAAATAAAAATAATATCCAACATCATTATTTTATACTTAGTTTCACCTTTGGAATTGACTTTCTTATATTTTTCAAGGTAGCAATGGTTTTTCTATAGTGTGGGTAAAATATATTCTTAGACTATAATAAACACCCAACAGTCACTTGATGAACTGTTGCCCAGGGAAAATTGGTTCTAATTTTCCAACAATCCACTCACAAGTAAACTTCTGAAATACAAAGCATTTGTAAATTGGGAATGCATTATTCTTTATTTCTATATTTACATTCCCATGGGCTTAGGAAATGGTACATCACTAAGGTAACACCAGTGAATGACTAGTTTAAAATAAAAAATTATTTTGCAAAGTGTGAAGCTGTAGGCAAGTAATTTTCCACCAGTCTAAGAAGGCCTGAGCATGGGAAAATCTATTTAAAAAGTAAAAGTAAGTTTGTGATATTATCTCTATGATATTTACTTTTAAGTGCAAGATACTCACTAGCCCAGAAAAGGTTTCCACAGACCAGCTGAGCTGCTTCTTATACATAGGTCAACAGTCAAAAAATAAAAATAAAAACCCACAAAATCCCACAAAACAAAACCTGTTCTACAGGCTTCTGTACACATAGAGGAAATGTTAGAGAAAGTACAGCCATTTAAAGTACAGCCATTTTATAGGGTACAAGCCCTTTTAATGTGTTTACTAATACTCTGCAAAGGTTTTCATTTCGATTGTTTTGCCTTAAAGGACTCACTTGAATCGATAACTAAAGACATATGTATTTCTTAAGGCTAGCAGAGGGTAGATTAGAAACTCTGCTTAGAGTGGTGCATCTTCATGCAGTGACTCAGTTTCACAGTTAACAACATACACTTCCTCCTACAGAAGAATGATTACATGCCTCCATCCATGCCTTTAAAAAGATATAGATAATTAGTATACACTCTCCTATTTTAAGATTATACAAAGAAGGTTTTATTGGAATGTGAATAGATATTTTAAGAGTTTATTTTTCCTTGCTCTATTGCTTATACAAACACACACACAGACATAGACACACACACACACACACACACACACACACACCAGGTTATATTTGCTCTTCAACAGAATAAGATTATATGAGAGGAAAGGTTAGTATAAACTGTGAGAACAAAATAACTGCTTTATTCCTTACTTAGAAATCCAAATGCATTCATTCATTTCACATAAAGTAGGAAAACACAGGTGTCACTTACTGGGTCTAACAGAAGCAGTCAACATATAAATTATATATCCTTTTAATTAATAGTATCAACATTTTAATTTAAATTATAAAAGAATGCTATAATTTACAATACAAAACAACACAGTGATAATGCAGAATTTATTAACAAGAGACAGAAAGAGATAAATTTTGAATTTTCATGCAGTTGAAAGAGAAACATGAAAAATGGTATACTGTACTGCCACTATTTTTGGAAACTCTTTGTAAATAAAAACCCATTTCCAAAATAAGATATTCCATGGACACAGAATAGTTGATAATGGTTCAAGTGCCTTAGGCAACAGAGAAGTATTGTTTTGTAGTTTTTTTAAACCTCTCCTAGTAACAGCATTATGCACAAAGAAACAAGATAACAGCATGGTTTATAATGAATATATAAGTAATAACTGCAGAACCTCAATTAAAACTAAAGTTTACCATATTCATTCCATTTCTATAAACCAGTATGGATAACCGTGTTCATACTTACCAAACGTTACAGAAATGACTTGGCTTGTCTAAGCAACAAAACGTAGACACATGGTGAGGTGCTGAAGACAGCTCTTTCTTGAGCTCAAAGCACTTTAGATGAAGTAGCCTTTATCGTCCATTTAATAGAGGTTGCCTCCTGTTACCAAGTGTGGCAGAGAAAAGAATTTCCACAATTCTATCTTGACTTTCTGTCTCTCTCTTTGAAGAGTAACAGTTACCACCGGAAAACGTTACCAGAAAATGATCACTTGAATACTCACATAGAGCAGCTGTAAATTTCCACTCTCTTTGTTTGCTCTCAGATTCCAAGCCTTGCTTGTTTCTTAATCTGTCACAGGCAGTTCTGTTTCTGGTCAAACCAGCTTGCTTATGCGTCCTCCTCTTCCTCTTTAACGCTTGCTTTCAGATACGTACCACAGTCACAGCTCCCTCTTACTTCCTCCCTCCCCAGTCCTGCAACGTCACAAGAATGCGTGTAAAGCTGAGGCAAAATAAACTCTTGGGCCAAAAAAGAAAAAAATCTAGAGATAAACACAATTTTTTCTCATTACCTTTTTCTGCCTTAAGTCTTATACTTGTTCGTGCATGGGGTTTTGTCAATTGATTAAACTGGCTTGACCATCTTGTTTAAAAATGTAAATAAAGGTTCTTAAAAAAAAAGCCTATTGATAGTAATAATAACAGACTCACTTGCTAATATGCTAGCTCCTCAGGGAAGATGCTATTCCCAATTATGAGAAAATGGAGCAAGTAAACACATAAGTACCTGTATTAGAAATTTAATCTTAAAAAAGCAAGGAATATTTTAGAGTACTTATAATTTAATTTTAATAGTGTGATTTTACGAAAACTTAATGTATTTCTTAATATGGTATATTTTAAAACTTGGACCAAAGTTGCAGTTATAAAAGGGAAAGTTATAAAGAACACAGAAAAATATTGACACCAAAAACAATAGATAGAGCGCTTAATCATGTATGTGCAAACCAAATGTAATTATTGCAGTTGGAAAGAAGATTTCCCACCCCCCCGCAAGCTTTATTGGTCAGAATGCATAATACCTCTTATAAGAATTACAAAGGCTAAAGGCTACAAAAAATTATTAAAGTTATTATACACATATAATTATAGAGTAAAATAACTTAAAATTATGAAACTCTCTGTAAGGTTTGGGGATGAGGAATTAGGTGGAAAGCTGAGTGGGCTGGTGGTTGGCAGGCTTAGATAGCATTTGTAGGATTCTTTGGAATTAGGAGGCAATGTATGCAGCTTGGAATATGTGCTGGCTCTGTATGAATGCTAGTCAGATCCTGCTTTGGAGTTCTGCTCCAGCTTCTTAGTCCAAAACACTTTAGGTTCTCCATCTCCCACTATGTTCCCAATCAAAAGTCTTGGGCCCTTTTCTACTGATGGATCTTCCAAGTACAGAAGGAACAGAAGTAGTTATTAGATCTATTATTAAGTAACACATTCTTATTCTCCACAGAATTAAAATCTCTCTAAGAATATAAGCTTAAGTAAGATGAAAGGTAAATATCTATAAATAGTTGTTTATACACCTTAAGAAAAATAAGTCAGTAAAACTCAGCCTTAAAATATAGATGGCTTGATCTAGTTCATTTAAAGTAGACTTAAAATTTAACTATATTATACAGTTATTTGGTTATTTCTTAGCACCTATGAAATAGGTATCAAAGATGACTAGAGATTAGTCTTTCAATTAGTAGTTGTATACTTTTTAGAGTTTTATTTTTTCTTTTTAAAGAGATGTTAAACGGAAATAATTCTAAATCACTCAGGGTATGAAGTGCCTAGTATCTTGGGTTATACTCCAAGAGCTGCAGTATAATTTTAAAAATTTAATTTATAAAAGTGGTTCTTAGGGTAACTGCAAGGTTAATTTAAAATTGAGAGACTCTATATCAATCTACAATGGATTCAAAGGCACAAAGTCAAGTCAAGGAATTTAAAACATAAAATTACTAAGATTATTTATGATTGTATATTTAATTCCTACTAAATACCATTCCATGTTTCCAACAGCAAGAGTGAAGAAATCTCACAATATACAGTAAATTGTGTTGAGTATTCAGAAGGATATTGCCTCAGTAGTGGAACCAAATTAGTTTCACATTAAAGGTCGTTCTGGTTCCTCCTAATAGAGATCAAAAGTAAGCCTTGAAAGGATCAAATTATTTCCAAATAACTGCAAGTCAGAGTAAAATTTAAAAATATTTATATAATTAAAAAAAATCTAGCACACAATAATGTAAAATTCACAATGTGTGACATCCAGTCAAAAATCATCAGGCATGCAAAGCAGCAGAGGAAAATATAATACATAATAAACAGATAATCAATCATTAGAAACAGACTCAGAAATGACACAAATGATAGAATTAGTATACAAACACATTAAAACAACTATTAAAAATATCTTTCATAGGTTAAAGAAGGTATTAGAAAAATAAGAATGCTAAGGAGAGACATGGCAGATATAAAAAAGACCCAGATAAATTTCTAAAAAGTAAAACTACAATTTCTGAGAAAATGCTTATTCTGTTTTATGGAATGAAGTGTCGCCTAACTCTAAAATCACAAATAAGGCCAGCTGAGATCTTAAAACAAAAAACAAATGAACAAAAAAACCCCTATAAACTCTGGAATGAAAATTACACCAAATGAGATGAATAGCAGACTGCACAGTGCAGAAGAAATGATTAGTAAACTTGAAGACACAGTGACAGAACTTACCAAAATAAAGCACTGAGAGAAAAAAAGTTAAAAAAAAATAAAAATGTAAATTAACTCCAGATGGATTAAAGACTTAAACATAAGACCTAATACCATAAAAATCCCAGAAGAAAACCTAGGTAAAACCATTCAGGACATAGGCATAGGCAAGGACTTCATGACTAAAACACCAAAAGCATTGGCAACAAAAGCCAAAATAGACAAATGGGATCTAATTAAACTTTAGAGCTTCTGTACAGCAAAAGAAACAATTATTAGAGTGAACCAGCAACCAACAGAATGGGAAAAAATTTTTGCAATCTACCCATCTGACAAGGGCCTAATATCCAGAATCTACAAAGAACTAAAACAAATTTACAAGAAAAAAAACAAACCCATTCAAAAGTGGGTGACGGATATGAACAGACACTTTTAAAAAGAAGACATATATGAGGCCAAAAAACATATAAAAAAGTGCTCATCACCACTGGTCATTAGAAAAATGCAAATCAAAACCACGTTGAGATACCATCTCACACCAGTTAGAATGGTGATCATTAAAAAATCTGGAGACAACAGATGCTGAAGAGGATGTGGAGAAATAGAAACACTTTTACACTGTTGGTGGGAGTGTAAATTAGTTCAACCATTGTAGAAGACAGTGTGGCGATTCCTCAAGGACCTAGAAATAGAAATTCCATTTGACCCAGCAATCCCATTACTGGGTATATACCCAGACGATTATAAATCATTCTATTATAAAGACACATGTACATCTATGCTCATTGTGGCATTGTTTACAATAGCAAAGACCTGGAACCAACCCAGATGCCCATCAATGATAGACTGGACAAGGAAAATGTGGCACATATATACCATGGAATACTATGCAGCCATAAAAAATGATGAGTTTGGGTCCTTTGTAGGGATATGGATGCATCTGGAAACCATCATTCTCAGCAAACTGACACAAGAACAGAAAACCAAACACCGCATGTTCCACTCACAGGCAGGTGTTGAACAATGAAAACACATGGACACAGGGAGGGGAGCATCACACACTGGGGTCAGTTGTGGGGGACTAGGGGAGGGACAGTGCAGTGTGGGGAGGTTGGGGAGAGACAACATGGGGAGAGATGCCAGATACAGGTGATGGGGTGGATGGAGGCAGCAAACCACCTTGCCATGTATGTACCTATGCAACAATCCTGCATGATCTGCACATGTATCCCAGAACCTAAAGTACAATAAAAAATTAAATTAAAAATAAAAATGAACAGAGAATCTCTGAACTATGGGGAAACTTAAAAGAACCTAATGTATACTATATATATATAGTCTTTGAGTCTTGAATAAACAACAGCGGTAGCCAAAAAATAGTTCTTACAGGCCTTGGGCATAACCCAGGACTGTGCTGGCTTCAGGTGTGACCCAGTATTGACCCAGCATAGTCCTAGCAATCATGGTCACAAGAGGGCTTGTACCACCACTCCCCCAACTGTAGGCAGCTCAGCAAGGAGAAAAAGACTCTCTTTGTTTGAGGGAAAGTAAAGGAAGAGAACAAGAGACTGTCTGGTAATCCAGGGAATTCTCCTGGATCTTACCCAAGACCATCAAGGTGATATCTCCTCAAGTCTGCAAGTCACAACATTACTGGGTTCTGAGTGACCAAAGACTTAGATCACAAAACTCAATTAATTCCCTTTGAGTATTTGGAAACCCTTCTCAAGAAGGACAGATCCATTCATCCTTGAGAGGTCTGAGGAAAAAAACAAAAAAAGGACAAGTACAAAAAAGCCCAGAGTGTGAAGATTAGAATAAATACCTAACTCTTCAATGCCTAGATACTGACAAACATCCAGAAGCATTAAGACCATCCAGGAAACCATGACCTCACCAAACCAACTACATAAGGTATCAGTGACCAATTCTGGAATGACAGAGATATGTAACCTTTCAGAGAATTCAAAATAGCTGTTTTAAGGAAGATCTAAGAAATTCAAGATAACACATAGAAGGAATTCAGAATGCTATCAGATAATATAACAAAGAGACTGAAATAATTATGAATCAAGCAGAAGTTCTGAAGCAGAAAAATTTAATTGAAAAACTAAAAAATGCATCAGAGTTTCTCAAGAGCAGAATTGATCAAGCAGCAGAAAGAATAAGCTTGAAGACAGGCTATCTAAAATACACAGAGCAGTCAAAAGAGAAAAGAATAACACTAATGTAGCCTGCCCACTCTAGAAAAGAGCCTCAATGTGACTCTCCAAGATGGCCAAATAGACACAACTCTGGTACGCAACACCCAGTGAGAGAGATGCAGAAATCCAGAGATCTGGATTACAGATCCAAGATGGCCAATTAGACACAACTCCAGCACACAACACCCAGCGAGAGAGATGCAGAAATCCAGAGATCTCCTAGATCCACCTGAGGTACCAGGTGCATTTCAACGGATCTGGTCCAATGGTGAGCAAAGCCTACTCAGGGCAGACTGAGGCGGGGAGGGGTGCTGCTTCACCCAGAAAGTGCATCTGACTGGTGAGTGGAAGGCTCCCCCTCTGGCACTCCAGTCCAGATACAGCGCTTCCCCCAAAGCCTCAGCAATACACAGAACAAGGGATCTTTGCCAGTCAAGCATGGGGAATTACAAGCGCAGAGTTGAATAAGAGCCTGCAGACTGAGCTATTGCCCTCTCCCCCTGCCCGGAGAGAGAGAGAGCTGTAAGCGGGAGGAGCTGGGCGGGCCCCTACCCCATGACTGGAGAGAGAGGAAGCTGAAAGGGGGAGATGGCCTGGTGCAGCTGGGTGGGTCCCTACCCTCCCCCACAAACCCCAGAGGGCTGAAGCTCTGACTCTAGTGGGTTGTGCAGCCAGTGCTACAGTCTGAGATCCAGCCCAGTGGAGGAAGGGCACAACCCACCACTAGAGGGGAGAGATTGGGCTACATGTTTTAACAAAAAATACAGGAAGCCTACACAGCAACAGGACAGTGTTCTTGACAACCCAGCAGCACCTACAGGTCAGTGGAAGAGGTGGACCTAACCTCCCAGTATAAACAAAAAAGACACAAGAAGCTTCCCTAGTAACCTGAAGGAGTCCCTAGAATCCCAGTAGCGCCTCCACAGGCAGACAAGCAACCTCATCAAGTAGCTCCCTGACACCACAGCCAGGTAAATCCACAAAGATGGGAAAAAAACAGCACAAAAAAGATGAAACCATCAAAGACAAGAACACCTCTTCTCCATCAAGGGATCACAACTCAACAACAACACAGGATCACAACTTGACCAAGGAGTGTGACAAACTGACAGAAACAGGCTTCAGAAGGTGGATAATAAACTTTTCTGAGCTAAAGGAAGATGTTCTAACTCAATGCAAAGAAACCAAAAACCTTGAAAAAAGGTTAGATGAAATGCTAACTAGAATAACCAGCTTAGAGAAGAATATAAACGACTTGATGGAGTTGAAAAACACAGCACAAGAACTACGTGAAGCAAACACAAGTTTTAATAGCCAAATTGATCAAGCAGAAGAAAGGATATCAGAGATTGAAGATCATCTCAATGAAATAAAAAGAGAAGGCAAGACAAGAGAAAAAAGAGTGAAAAGAAGTGAACAAAGCCTCCAAGAAATATGGGACTATGTGAAAAGACCTAATCTACCCTTGATCAGTGTACCTGAATATGATGGGGAGAATGAATCCAAGCTGGAAAACATGCTACAGGATATTATCCAGGAGAACTTCCCAAGCCTAGCAAGGCAGTCCAATATTCAAATTCAAGAAATACAGAGAACTCCACAAAGATATTCCTTAAGAAGAGCAACCCCAAGGCACATAATTGTCAGATTCACCAGGGTTGAAATGAAGAAAAAAATGCTATGGCAGCCAGAGAGAAAGGTCAGGTCACCCACAGA
>CAUYLG010012943.1:0-64504 GCA_963573385.1 Cacajao melanocephalus | reverse complement strand
GGGTGTTCTCAGCCTTTTTGCACTGGTTTCTTCCCATTTTTGTGGATTTATCCACCTGTCGTCTTTGTAATTGCCGACTTTCAGATTGGGTCTGAGTGGACGTCCGGCTTGTTGGTGATGAAGTTTTTCCTGTTTCTTAGTTTTCCTTCCGCAGACGCCCTTTCCCCGCCGAGCTAGGCTTTCCCAGGTTCAGCTGTGCTTACTGTGAAACTCTCAGTCCTCAGCGCTTCCAATTGCTGTTCTCCTTGTGGGGATGGGACCAGCCAAGCCCGACTCAAAGGGCACCCAGTCGCGTATACTCCGCACTGACAAGCGCTGCGCCGTGCTGGGGCGCTGGCAAAACAGCTGCGCCGGCCAAAAGAGTCGCGCTGGCAACCTGAGTGCCTCCTCCATTGGGTTGCTCCCAGTTTGTGGGCAACAGAAATTCGTCTGAAATTGTGGTGTCCGCACACTCTCTGCAGTTTCATTGGGAGCTACAATCCTGAGCTGTTGTTAATCGGCCATCTTGGATCTCTCTCTGCCCAGTGATAAAGTTTTTTCTGTTTCTTAGTTTTCCTTTGGCGGATGCCCCTTCCCCACAGAGCTGGACCTTCCCAGTTCAGCTGTGCTTGCTGTGAAACTCTCAGTCCTCAGCATTTCCAATGGCTGTTCTCCTTGTGGGGATGGGACCAGCCGAGCCTGACTCAAAGGGCACCCCGTCTCGTAGACTCCGCACCGAGAAGCGCCGTGCTGGGGCGCCGGCAAAACAGCCGCACCGGCCAAAAAAGTCGCGCTGGCGACCCGTGTGGCTCCTCCGCTGGGAATCTCCCGGTCTGTGGGCAACAAAAATTCGTCTGAAAGTGCGGCGTCCACTCGCTCTCTACGCTTTCACTGGGAGCTACAATCCTGAGCTGTTGTTAATTGGCCATCTTGGATCTCTCTCCTCTTTTCTTTTTTTTCTGACATAGGATCTCGCCCTGTTGCCCAGGCTGGTCTCAAATTCCTGGGCTCAGTGATCCTCCCGCCTCAGCCTCCCAAATACCATGACCCACAACTTTTAGTGGGCAGGTACACAATAGAATGTTGTATACTGTAGTTGCAGTGTCTGTAACTGAATTTGTCCACTCTCCCCTCCTGCCTCAATTCTGCAACAAAGACAGGCTTCTTCTAAACCCTACCATCAGGGAGTGACCGTGAAGGCATTTTTCTTACGTGGTTTCCTTGCTTGCCCCTTCAGTGGTATTGTGTCTCCTTCTCACTTGGAGTAAAAGGAATGACCCATTTTCTAAGTTCAGGGGGCTTAGAAGCGAGCAGGCAGTATCTTCTACTGGTGTGCCCTTACCTGCTCTAGTTGACCACTGAGTACCTTCTCACTGACACATCACTTCACTGCTTCCCTCTTAAGCCCTGAGCTGTCGTTCCACGGATCCTGGGCCTAATCCTTTCCCTGTGTGGTTGACCAGGTTGCAGACTTTAAAAGAAGCATGCCATTTCATCGCTAGCATCAAGGTGCCATTTATAGCTCTTCTCTTTCTGCTTCCTTCTCCCTGCTTACATTGTGTGAAAAGAATAACCCTATAAATAGCCCTACATGCAAAGTCTGAGCATTGCAATCAGGCTCCCTCTGAGTTCAAATCCTGCTTACTTAACTCTGAATGCCTCAGTTTCTTCATATGCAAAATTGGAAAATCACGGTAAGCACTGACTTGAGTCATTCTGAGCATTAAATGAAATACTGCTTACAAAGTGTTTAGTCAAAGCTCAGCACATGGTAAATGTGAGCTGTTCTTAGTACATGAACCAGATGTTTGAGTGATATCCTCATGTTTTTAACATGGCAACATGGGGGGGCCCACTTTCCCACTGATGAGGCATCCTGATCCAGCCCTTTCCTTGCCATCTCAGGTGCCTGAATGTTTTTATCTGTCTCCACCTCACCATGAGCAATTGAGCTAATTCTGCAAGCACAAAATATACAAACATCAAAGGCTTAGTGACAAAGCACAAAATATCCTGATAGCCAAGGACAGCTGGCGGTTGCAGGAGGCTCCCCAGGATATAGAAACCCCTGTGTCAGCAGGAAGTGCTGTCACCATTCCAGGCCGAGTCTCCTGACCCCTCGTGTATTTTGTTTTCCGAAGAACCTTTCAGATAAGATGTCCCTTCTGATTCCTGCCTCCTTTACTGCCCCCGTGACCCGGGTTGGGCAGTGAGACTTAGAAGGGTTTGCAAGGATCCCCTCCCTCGCTTTGTTCATTAAGCCTGGAATCATCTAAATAGGCTTTTAGCATCCCCTATTCCGAAACCCAGATTGGCTCATCCAACTCACCAGAGCCCTGCAAGACTAAGAAACTTAGGGAAATGGGCCAGGTGCGGTGGCTCACGCCTATAATCCCAGCACTTTGGGAGGCCAAGGTGGGTGGATCACGAGGTCAGGAGTTCGAGACCAGCCTGGCCAAGATGGTGAAACTCTAAAAATATGAAAATAAGCCAGGCATGGTGGCGTGCACTTGTAATCCCAGCTACTCGGGAGGCTGAGGCAGAAGAATTGCTTTAACCTGGGAGTCAGAGGTTGCAGTGAGCTGAGATCGCACCATCGCAGTCAAGCCTGGGCGACAGAGCAAGACTCTGTCTCAAAAAAAAAAAAAAAAAAAAAAAAAAGAAACCTAGGGAAACAGGACTGATAATAACCAGGCCTCATTTTTTGTTCCCTGCTCTATTTCTATCAGAGAACTCACTCCAAAATCTGTTGAGGTTAAGGGTCTGTTTAGAAAGGAAGAAATCTGATGGGAAGCCCCATAAGTGCAGGTGACATGAGCCAGATGGGGTTTTCCTAACATCTCTGTCAGGCTGTGCCTGACTCAGCAGTGGAGTATCCTTTCCCCCTCTTATCAACGTATTTTAGACTGTGTTCGTTCTCTTTATTTCTTTCTCCGAGGAGATGTTTAAAAATAAGTCAGATGTGCTTGGTACCTGTAAGCACAAAGCATTATCATTGACACTACATCTTAACGATTTCTTAGTAAGGGCTAAGAAATGCCCTTTTTTAATGCCCCCAGTTTCTCATTGGCTCTTTACAACAAATATAAGGAGGAGAAGCATATTAATTCCATTTTACAAAGGATGATCGGAGGATAATCCCTTTGTAAAGGATTCCTCCGTATTATAAAGTTAGTCTTTGGAAAATCTAGGATTCAAGCCCAAATTCTCTGCTTCCAAAGCCCTACTGTGCTGAGCCAGAGAGGGTGTGGTGTCACCATGTTACGCCCAAAAAACACAAGCCAGCTACTAGGCCTTTATATTCTCTTCATCAAGATATTGTCTGATTCTCTGAATCTCCAGCTTGTCCACACCATAAAACGCCATTGGCTTAGCTAGCTAGAGCCTACTACAACCCATTGTATGACCACTCAGCTTCTGCCCCCAGGTCATGGTGCAAGGACATCCTAAATATATCTTAGCACTCAATAATTGATGAATTACCTTCATGGAAATGCTGGAAACAGGAAGGGAAGTATTAGCTCCATACTGTAGATGAAGAGAGAGCTCTACCGAGTCAGTGAATGGTTTAACTAGGACTAGAGGCCTGGGTCGTTCCAGAACGTGTTCCATGATACAGTCTCATGAAAAATACCCATGTGTGCGTTATGATAAATCCTATGCAAATATAAGGTGCTGGCAGGCAGGGAAGATAGTTCTTCAGTGGGACTACTTTGCCAAAGTGAGGACTTGTCACCTGACTCACATCCCGTGCATCCCAGTGATGTGCAGTGACAACTCTGTATTCCCTGCCCCTTGTCATCTTACTCTAAGAGAGAGCACTGGTCCAGCTTGGGTAACATGGCAAAACCCATCTCTAAGAAATTATGATAATTAGCCAGGCATGGTGGCATGGGCATGTAGTCCAAGCTACTCAGGAGGCTGACATGGGAGGGTCACTTGAACCCGTGAAGTCGAGGCTGCAGTGAGCCATGATCATGCCACTGCACTCCAGCCTGGGTGACAGAGCAAGACCCTGGAAAAAAAAAAAAAAAAAAAGGCAGTGGAGATCATCATCTCAGGTTCTACTCCCCAGATTCTGCAGGCTCCCTACCTCCTACCACCAGGAGGCACAGAGAAGGCATAAGGAGGCCGTGGGCGTCCTGCTTATTGATTTCTAGGCCCTTTGCTTCACAGAGATTCTTTCTGGCCCCTGGTTTCTTGCTTTCACCTTGATTCAACTATAAAAAGATCTGAAAGCCAAATTGTTCTCAGTTTTCAGCAGAGGCATGGAAAATCTTTGCCATCTAGACTGGCCTTAGGTATCCATTCAGAAATGTCTGCTGGAGTCAGATACTTTTTTATTAATTCTACTTTTGTATTGCTCCTGTCTTAAGAAACAGCAGCAGTACCTTGATAAGGCTGCTGTTTCTTTATGCAATAAAACAATGAACAGAAGCTTATGAACTGCCGCTATAACCTTCTGGTTGGATCCCTATCTGTGAGTAGATTCCCCCTTCTTGGCCGCATACTGAGCAATTTTATAATTTCTGTCTTCAGGTTGAGTTTTATCTAGACATTTGAACATTTACATATGCCAACTTGCTTTGGAAGGTAAATGTGCTTTTAGGCTTCCAAGAGCATTGCCACTGCCTTTGTGATTGATTAACTGTGTAAAGATTTATATTACTGTTTGAAAATGTCGGTGAACATTTGATGTGGATTCACAGTGAACATGTGATGCTGCCTTGTATGAGAAAGTCATTTCAGCTGGGAAAGTAGTGATTACATATGGTACTGTAGCCTCTTTACAAAGGGAGAAGCAGCATGTTCAACTCAGATTTCTCAGTTGCCGAAATTTTACCGGTGTTATTTAGCAAGTCTCACCCAGTACCTACCCCATGCCCAAGCTGACACCTTCCCTTGGTAAACCGAAGATCACCAAGGAGCCTAGTGTCTGAGATTACTGATGCTAGAATGTAATGTTGGGAAAATAGAAAGCATCCCCCACAAGCTTTGGCCCAGGCCTTCCCACCAGGTGGAAAAGCCTTTTTTTTTTTTTTTTTTTTTTTTTTTTGAGGTAGAGTCTTGCTCTCTTGCCAGGCTGGAGTGCACTGGCACAATCTCTGCTCACTGCAACCTCCACATCCCGGGTTCAAGCAGTTCTCCTGCCTCAGCCTCCTGAGTAGCTGAGACTACAGGTGCATGCCACCACACCCAGCTAATTTTTGTATTTTTAGTAGAGATGGGGTTTCACCATGTTGGCCAGGATGGTCTCAATCTCTTGACCTTGTGATCCTCCTGCCTCAGCCTCTCAAAGTGCTGGGATTACAGGTGTGAGCTACCGCGCCCGGCTGGGAAAGCCTTTTTAAAGTAGAAGAGAACTGGGCAAGGAAGAGCAGATGGGTAGGACTTACATTTTTTAGGGCTCCTTGTGCTGGTTACCATGGGAAATATCTCACATGCCTGAAGTCCTCATCAATTGCAACTAAGTGGTATCAGTTCCCTTCCCCAGGAGGAGTGTTAAGCTCTTTTTTCTTTTCATCCTGATACATTCTGAAGCCTGCAGACTACCATTCAATGATCCTCTGCAGCGCACTTTAAATACCAGGGAATGCACCTAGATTGTCCCAGAGTTTCGAGTGGTCTCTAAAAGCATTTCTGGATATCCTATAGGAGGTGTTTGTTTATTGATAGAAGGTTCTCAGACCCCAGATGACTTTGGAAACTATTGGGTCCAGGAAAAAGACATCCTTCCCCTTTCCCTCCATCCCTGGTGCCTCCTTGAAGCCATCCAGTGGCAATGAGAGATACCAGCAATGGCACTAGACGTGAGAAGGTCTCTGGTGATCCTAGGAAGGAGGGGCATCAGGAAGCCGTCCCCATCCCAGCGTGTGCTTGGTTTCATCACTCCCCATATCTCCTTAAAGCACCTAAATCCCACCATCCCATCGGCTAAAACCAAATCTCCATACCTGAACTTTTTCTGTTCTTAAATCTTGGTGTACCTCTACAAGGTACATGTGACCTTTCTAGGTGAGCGGGATTTCATGGTGTAGTAGTTTTGTGTGTCTGACTAGTATAGGTGGCCATTTATTTGGTAGGGAGGAGGTAAGAGTGAGCACATAATAGTCCTCATACACCTAGCCCACTGTGCAGATACATGATAAAGACAAATGCTGGCTGGGTGCATATGTTTTCTCCCTGCAGGAATGTCCTGTTTCTCCCTTAATAATAGAAATGTGAGCTCTTCTCTTAGTCAGTGAAACCTTGACTGAGGATGACAGCAGCAGTGCCTCCTAAACCAGAGGAAAGAGAGCCAACCACCTTCTTAGTCTATGTAACTTAGGAGTGAGTGGATAAGGCTGGGCGCGGTGACTCATGCCTGTAATCTCAGCATTTCGGAAGGCCAAGGCAGGTGGAGCACCTGAGGTCAGGAGTTTGAGACCAGCCTGGCCAAGATGATGAAACCCTATCTCTACTAAAACTATGAAAATTAGCTGGGTGTGGTGGCAGGCATCTGTAATCCCAGCTACTCGGGAGGCTGAGGCGAGGCAGGAGAATCGCTTGAACCCAGGAGGTGGAGGTTGCAGTAAACGGAGATCGTGCCATTGCACTCCAGCCTGGGCGACAAGAGCGAAAATCCATATAAAAAAAAAAAAAAAAAAAAAAGAAGTGAGCAGATGACTACTTTTACCAATTTCTTTCCTCCTTCTGCCTCTTTCTTCCCCATGCCACAGCAATATCAGCTCTTCAGCTGCTCTCTTTACTTGTGTGCGTGGTAGGGTATGACTTTCACTTACACAAATAGAAGAGTCACTTTAGAGAGACTCACTAAATTGTAATAACTGTATAGCACAATAAAAATCCCACTCCAAGACCCTGGACCGTGGAGGAAGACCTCTTGCAGAAAGACAACCTTTATGTCCAAAGGAAGGCCTAGATTTTTTGACACTAATATCTGTATGTTTCTGTCCCTGCAGCCTTAGGAAAATCCAAAGGTATGGTATCCTCTGGTAGCTGTGAGGCCACCCTCAGTCTCTGAAACTGAGTGACCCATGCATCGTAGTGAGCTCCACCAGAGGGCGAATGTGCCGCGTCTGGTTGCTTGGCCGACTTCTTTGAAGCTGTGTGCCCATCATTAAAATAGAATCAGAGCCCAGAGGGACCATAGGCACAAGCAGCCCCTTCCCTGCTGTGTAGACAAGCGGGAGTGGCCTGCAGAGGTGTGACTTGGCCAGGGTCCCAGCAGTGGTGGAGCTGGGGCTAGACTCCAAGTTACAAAGAGAAGGATGCATATTTAAATGTCTCCTGCTATCAGTTTCATGTTCCCCCCTTCTCTGCCCCTCCCACCTCATCTTGCACTTGGGAGGCGCGAGAGCCCCTGCCGCCCAGTTAGGGCCACGTACCGCTGTGAGGAAGGCTTGCAGTTGACACCCAGGGAGCTTGCCGGGCCATCATCCTCAGCCAGTGGGCTTTGGCAGAGGGTTGAAGCACAGCTTGTGGCCGCCAGCGCTGCCGACTGTGCCCTGCTCCTTGCCTCAGTGACAGGGCCGCTCTTGCCAGGCCTGGGCTGCCCAGGGCTGGGTCTCGGCCGCTGGTTGGAGCCAGGGCGCTGGGAGCACAGCCCCCATGCATCGCTTCCCGGGCCTCCGGGGTGCTAAAGCTGCGCTGCTCTTCTCCCAACGCGGACCTGCTTGAATGTTTCCGCTTGATGGGGGAGGGAGCCTGTCACCTGTCATCTGTCACGCGTGGGTAAGCGGTGTCTTTGTGTCCCTCGCCAGCATGGGCGTGAGGGTCATGGACACATCTTGGGTGGCTCGAAGAGGCTCCTCGGCCGGTCGGAAAGCGTCCTGCGCCCCGCCCTCCATGCAGCCTCCCGCCCCGCCCGCCGAGCTGGCTGCGCCCCTGCCTTCGCCGCTGCCGGAGCAGCCCCTGGACAGTCCCGCGGCCCCCGCGCTCTCTCCATCCGGCCTGGGCCTCCAGCCCGGGCCGGAGCGCACCAGGTAAGCGCGGGCCACTGCCATCCGGGCGGGCTGGTGTGCAGTGCAGGGGGTGTCGGGGTTTGCGGCTCTGGAGACCTCGTGGATTTTGTCATTTCCCACGCCCCCGCCCCCATTTCTAAGCATTCACGCTTCTGCATCGCGCTGGCGCCAAGTAAGTCATCCACAGCTGCCTGGACTATCACACAAAGCCCAGGCTTCCCCAGCAAATCATCGCAACAAGCAGAAGGTGGCAGCTTGCGAAGGCGGGGTGAGGAGTCTTAGGCTTCCAACTCTGTTTTCCCCTTCCTCTGTCTTTGTCGTTCCAGTAGCCCCCCATATCCGTGGAGGATACGTTCCAAGACCCCCAGCGTATGCCTGAAACAGTGGATAGTACCCAACCCTATATATACCGGTTTTTTTTTTTTCTCATACACACATACTATGATAAAGTTTAATTTATAAATTAGGCACAGTAAGACATGAGCAATAACTAGTAATAAAATAGAATTATAACCATATGTTGTAATAAAATTATGTGAATGTGGTGCCTTTTAAAAAACATTTTTTTTTTTTTTGAGACAGAGGTGTCTTGCTCTGTTGCCCAGGCTGGAGTGCAGTGGCACGATCTGGACTCACTGCAACCTCCACCTCCCAGGTTCAAGCGATTCTCCTGCCTCAGCCTTCCAAGTAGCTGGGATTACAGGCATGTTCCACCACACCAGGCTAATTTTTGTATTTTTAGTAGAGATGGGATTTCACTATATTGGCCAGGCTGATATCAAACTCCTGACCTTAAGTGACTCACCTGCCTCAGCCTCCCAAAGTCCTGGGATTACAGGCGTGAGCCACCGTGCCCAGCCACAAAACACTTTATTCAACTGTAAGCACACAGTTGAATAGCACACTATTTTTGGACCACAGTTGACCACAGGTAACTGGAACTGCAGAAGGTAAAACCACAGATAAGGGGGCTACTTTATCTTGTTTCAAAGTTTACAATTTCTGTGTTTCTCCTTCTTCTCCTGTTTGTAGTTTCTTTTTTTTTCTTTTTTGCACTAAAATGGGTGCAAGTCAGGGAAGGAATGGAGGTGGCAGTCCTACTGGGCCTGGTGACCTTTGCAGCTTGCCACATGGTTGAATTTCCATTATTTTAGAAGAGGGAAAAAGGAATTCATTCCATGGTTAGCTCGATGAACATTAACTGAGAACTTTCTCTTTTTAAAGATAAAAACATGATTGCTGCCCTTAAAAAGTTCATGTTCCAGGCCGGGGAGGGTGGCTTACGCCTATAATCCCAGCACTTTGGGAGGCCGAGGCCGGCGGATCATGAGGTCAGGGGTTTGAAAGCAGCCTGACCAACATAGTGAAACCCCATCTCTACTAAAAATACAAAAAATTAGCCAGGCCTGGTGGCGGGTGCCTATAATCCCAGCCACTCGGGAGACTGAGGCAGGAGAATCGCTTGAACCCGGGAGGCGGAGGTTGCAGTGAGCCGAGACCGTGCCACTGCACTCCAGCCTGGGCAACAGAGCAAGACTCTGTCTCAAAATAATAATAATAATAAATAAAATAAAAGTTCATGCTCCAGTGAGCAAACAGGCCCTGATGGGTAATGACAGCACTTGGCTATGCATACCCAGGGCTGCAGGGGAGGAGACAGTACCTGGCCCTTCCTTGAAAGGAGCCTGATCAGGGGAGGCAGATTCTGGAAGTGAGAATTATACCATGAAACAACTTTGCTGTTTGTTTCTATCTTTTCTCGAACGGCAATTTCGAAAACCAGAAAAGCAACATGAAGTCAGGTGCCCCTGTGTCTTCTGTTAGAGGACATGGCATTCATATGTGGCCGCTGCCAGAAAAGTTTTGGAGACTTTGGGAAGCTGAATCTTCTAACCCAAATCTTTCTCCAAATGCATACGCATACACATAGACACACATCCTCATACACCATCGCCACCAGCACACAAACACACCCACACCAACCCCCTATGTGAGAGGCTTCCAGGCTTTTTTGTTTTATTTTGTTTAATGAGTAAAAAGTATTTTCACGGCCCGGTGGATTACACCTGTAATCCCAGCACTTTGGGAGGCTGAAGCAGGTGGATCACCTGAGGTCAAGGAGTTCGAGACCAGCCTGGTCAACATGGTGAAACCCCATCTCTACTAAAAATACAAAAATTAGCTGGGTAGCACACGTCTGTAGTCCCAGCTACTCAGGAGACTGAGGCAGGAGAATTGCCTGAACCTGGGAGGCGGAGGTTGCAGTGAGCTGAGATTGTGCCACTGCACTCCAGCCTGGGCAACAGAGTGAGACTCTGTGTCAAAAAAAAAAAAAAAAAAAAAAAGTATTTTCACTGTGAAACTGGGAAATGACAAAGAGACAGGGGGATAGTCTTTAGAATATAGGAGGGGGCACCTGACCCTCGGTATGCTGGGATTGTTCTTGATGTCTTCAACTCAGAGGATGCTCGGTCCTGGCTGTGCATTTGCGAGGCCACAGATGGACTTGGGAGGTACAGAAGCAGGCACAGTGAGTTCAGTGGAGAAGCAGACCCTGAGAGTGGGGAGCCAGGTGAGGCCGACCAGGAGGAAAAGGACACGCAGACAGTAGATGGGTTGGGACCATTTCCTTTTCGGACACTCATGGGCTTCATCCTAGTTTCCCATCTTATAAAGGAAACTAACTCAGTGCCATATGGTATTTGGCATCTAAATGATATTCCTAAAAAATGCTCCTTGAAGATGGATTCCCCCAGGCTCTGAAGGCATTCCAGGAACATTCTGGATGGATGGCCTTGCAGAGTCACTTGTGGGCAGGGATTGGCACCCGCTGGTTTAGACTATTTTAAAGGTCATTCAAGTTGCTCTCCAGCCAAATGTCCTTCTCCTTTGCCTGGGCTGACTGGTTCTGTAACTTTTCTTTGAATGTTCGTATTCTTTTTGGTTTTACGCCACTTTTTTTTTTCTCTCCCCACGTGGATTTCTCCCAGTACAAACAGGTGTTCCACTGTTTTTATTTATGTTGTTGTTTCTGTTTCCTGGATGTTTGCAGCCCAGATGATGTTCCCTCCAGTGGCGGGATTCCTGTTCCAGCTTCCCATCCCCTGAGGATGGCAGGCCCCTCCTTTCCTCTGACTGGTTCCCACCCTCCCAGCCCCAACCCCAGGCCCCGCCTTCAGCTCTTTCCCTGGCTCTGTCCAGCCAGGCTCTGCCTCCATATCCTGCCCAACTGCTTAGCATGAATGCTAACCCCAAAATTCTGCTTCCTGCTTCTTGGCATCAAGCTCGCGGGCTGAGTCATGCATCTTCAGAGCTAACTTTTCCTCAAACGTGCCTTAAGCATGCCTTGTTCATGTAGTGTCCCTAATAGCCACCCTACACCCCACCTTTCCACATTGGGCCAGCTGCACCTATGCTGGGGAAAGAGGACAAAGTTAAGTAGGTAAATACCTGTTTCTATGCTGGAGAAAGTGTGTCTGAGTCGGGCGCCATGGCTCATGCCTGTAATCCCAACACTTTGGGAGGCCAGGGTAGGTGAATTATGCCAGGAGATCGAGACCATCCTGGCCAACATGGTGAAACCCCGTCTCTACTAAAAATACAAAAACTAGCTGGGTGCAGTGGCATGCACCTGTAATCCCAGCTACTTAGGAGGCTGAGACAGGAGAATTGCTTGAACCTGGAAGGTGGAGATTGCAATGAGCCGAGATTGCACCACTGCACTCCAGCCTGGCGACAGAGCAAGACAGAAGAAAGAACTCATTCCTAGATTCCTTGGATAGATGTGTGTCCAAAGGAAGAAGAAGGGTCTACCCACACACAAGAAGCAGTTTTTTTGGTTTGCTGGTTATGACATTTTTTTGCTTGGTTGATTGGCCTTCCTCTTGACAGTGGCAGAGATGGAGGGAAGGGTAGGTAGATATTTGGCATTGATGCCTGGATACCTGGTAACCTTGAGCCTGACGATGAATCCAAGACAACTCCTTGTCCAGCCTAAGTGAGGCAAGGATTTTCTGTTTCTGTGTTTGTTTTTCATTAACAGAACAGAGACAGGAATTATTGCTCTTTTGGTTCCTCTGAATAAAATGGTTTTTGCCCCTTAGGGAATAGGTATAGTGTGTAAGACTCATCCCAAAAGGGAGAGAATGTGCCTGCACACTGAATGTGCTCTTTCCTTTATTCCTTTGCATGAGGAAAACAGCCTGTACTTTGACACCGTGGGCTTTTCTGGCCCAGCTCCCTGCTCCCAGTCTTTCTCACCTCAGCGGACAAGAGTGCTGTATTTCTATTGGAATTTTCTCCAAATTAACACTTGGAGTTTCTAGATCAGTTTAGGAAAGAGGCTGTGGCTGCTTTTTTTTCTTTTTCTTTTTCTTTTCTATTCTTTCTTTTTTTTTGAGACAGGATCTCACTCCATTGCCCAGGCTGGAGTGCAGTGCTACGATCTCAGCTCACTGCAACCTCCATCTCCTGGGTTCAAGGGATTCTCCTGCCTCAGCCTCCTGAGTAGCTGGGATTACAGGCATGTGCCACAACACCCGGCTGATTTTTGTATTGTTAGTGGAGATGGGGTTTCACCAGGTTGGCCAGGCTGGTTGGTCTCAAACTCCTGACCTCAGATGATCCGCCCTCCTCGCCCTCCTAAAGTGCTGGGATTACAGGCGTGAGCCATCGTGCCTGGCCCAGGCTGTGCCTACTTTTGTGGGGTAGAAACAGCCATTGCAGAGGCCTACATATGGGCATCAGAATCCAGGTAGGTTCTAGCAGGGATGACAGATAGCTCCCAGCTCTGGGGCATCTCCCCTGATTCATTAGAGACAATCTGAAGTATTTTCTTGAAAAGGAATGAGAACACTGTGGGAGAAGAATGGAGATCAATTAGTAATATCTACCGTCAGCGTGTCAGGATGGCAAATCCCTGGTCTGTGGTGTGGAGTCAGGTGTCTTCTAATATGTGCTTCATCCTTAGGAGAAGGCCGAGGAATGGCCTTGCAGTCACGATGAATCTTCTTCAGGACCTGGTGACCTCTAGGGTGCCCCATTGTCAATTCAAGAGGCCAGAGGCTCTGCCACTGACCTTCACCTCTCTCTAAGCCTGGGACTGGGACTCAAACTGGCCCACAGTTAAGGGCATGGCCTGGGTCTCTGTCCACCCTCGCCTCTGCTGGAATGGGTATTGAGTTTGAGGATAAGTACTAGAATTCCTTCTGCTTGGGGGTGCGCTGAAGGCTCAGGGTAAACAGCTGGAGAGCTGGGCCACACGCTTGGCAGTGGGAGTCTGTGTCATCAACACTCATCGGGCACAGTGGCCCTAAGAAGTCCTCTTGGCTGTAGTAGGAAAATCACTTTGGTGTTCCAGTTTGAGAATATTCTAGAATTCCCGGGTTGATGGCAGGATACAGTGGAGGTGCTCAGGCCCCTGCCTTCACATTGCTCACGGTCTCCTTGAGAAGAGGAGGGCAGAGGCATGAAAAGGGTGTTGGCAGTGAATGCCACGTGCCACAGAGATGGGGATGGAACCCAGGCTGTCGGAGCTCCAGGAAGGACAGTCACCTCATGGGGCATCTGCAGAGGCTTTAGGAAGGGACCAAGACAGACCAGAGCTGGGACAGACTTGCACGGGGCCCAGAAGGACACACAGGGTGGCCATCAGTGAGGCTGGTGCCGCAGCTCGCTGAGTTCGGTGCTTCTCTTCTGTCTCGTGTGCTTGTGTTTCAGCGCATCAAAAAGCAAGGAACTTTCTCCAGTGTCTGCACAGAAAGGAAGTCCAGGCTCTAGCCAAGGGACAGCCTGTGCAGGGATGCAACCAGGGCCTCAGCCAGGCGCCAGCCCCAGCCCCAGCCAGCCGCCTGCAGACCAGAGTCCTCACACCCTCCGGAAAGGTATGGCCCTGCTTCCCTTCTCCTTGGTCTCAGGCCAGAGGTGGCGTTTACATTCCCAGAAGACTTGTTTTCCTCAGTTCACTTGGATATTGAGAAACCATGTGGTTTAGTGAATAATTCCTATCAGGTCATTCAAACTTTGGAAGTTAAAAGGGATCATTTCTGTATGATTCCTCAGTTTACTCATTTGACGGGTGGGCTTGTTAGGGGCGTACAGAGGACAGTGCTTCCCATATACCAAATGATTCCACCAGGGCAAAAATTATTGTCCACAATGACATGTGTTTTCCAGAGACCTGCCAGGTTCTACCTCTGTCATTTGAAAAGCTGTATAGGGTCATCTACAAGAGCCTCCTTCCCCCCAAGCCAGCCTTGCACAGCTGCCTACCCCTGGATCACTCGTACAGGGTGACAAGAGGGACTCAGGATAGCTTCTATAATACCTGAGTCTCAGCCGGGCGCCGTGGCTCATGCCTGTAATCCCAGCTCTTTGGGAGTCCAAGGCGGGTGGATCACGAGGTCAGGAGATCGAGACCATCCTGGCCAACAAGGTGAAACCCCATCTCTACTAAAAATACAAAAATTAGCTGGGCACAGTGGCATGCCCCTGTAGTTGCAGCTACTTGGGAGGCTGAGGCAGGAAAAACACTTGAACCCAGGAGGCGGAGATTGCAGTGAGCTGAGATCTCTCCAGCCTGGTGACAGAGTGAGACACTGTCTCAAAAAAAAAAGAAACAAAAAACAAAAAAACAAAAAAAACTGAGTCTCAACGCTGAATACTTCTGCTTTGGAAGGCCTGAGAATAGCTACACTGCCCAGTTATTACTGTCTCTTCAGAGAATCACTCCCAAAAGCTAAAGGTATGCTCCGTGGTGACATAATGAGGAGCTATACTGAGTATACTTATCTGGACCTTTTTGGTTTGTTCTTACCTGTGTCATCTCTTCGCAGTTTTCACTCGTCTTAAAATAATACATCATTGCATGTGTTCCAAATTCAGGCCACTCACATGTCTAGTAGCAGCTTTAACTCCGGGATTTGTGGAATAGGGCCGGGTTTAGCTCATCCACAGGTGCCTTCATGACAGGCCCTTTTCCAGCCCCCTTAGCTCCGATCGTCAGTGGCACTTTCATTGTCTTCCTCTGCCTTCAACAAGCCCGCGGATCTTATTCGATCCCCACTCATTCCTTCTGCATTCCATACAAATTTACTAAGCCCTGCTATGGGCAGGGCGCTATGCTTTCCAGAAACGAAGGCAACAATAATGCAAAGGTGTTGACACTGTGCTGGGAGACACTCAGGGTACTGTGAGGACGCCTGGGGGCATGATTTCCAGACCCAGGAGTTAGGACGGGTGACCCAGAAGAAAGGACATCGTGAAGGTTGAATCGGAGTTGGGCCAAAGTGGTGGGGGCAAGATTTCAGCATTTCAGAGCATTTCTCCAGCACCAGTGCTTTCTCCTTGGTCTAGATGCCACATTCTTGGGCACGTCTTCATTTAAGAGCCCTTTAACTGGCCAGGCGCAGTGGCTCACACCTGTAATCCTAGCACTTTGGGAGGCTGAGGCAGGTAGATTGCCTGAGCTCAGGAATTCAAGACCAGCCTGGAAAACATGGTGAAACCCCGTCTCTACTAAAATATAAAAAAGCAGCTGGGCATGGTGGCGGGTGCCTCTAATCTCAGCTGCTCAGGAGGCTGAGGCATGAGAATTGCTTGAACCTGGGAGGTGGAGGTTGCAGTGAGCCAAGATTGTGCCACTGCACTCCAGCCTGGGCAGTAAAGCGAAACTCTGTCTCAAAAAAAAAATGCCAGGCACAATGTCTCACACTTGTAATCCCAGCACTTTGGGAGGCCGAGTTAGGCAGATCATCTGAGGAGTGATGAGACCAGCCTGACCAACATGGAGAAACACTGTCTCTACTAAAAAAAAAATATATATATATATATACAGAATTAGCTGGGTGTGGTGGCGCATGCCTGTAAGCCCAGATACTCAGGAGGCTGAGGCAGGAGAATCACTTGAACCCGGGAGTTGAAGGTTGCGGTGAGCTCAGATCGCGCCATTGCCCTCCAGCCTGGGCAACGAGCGAAACTCCATCTCAAAAACAAAAAAAAAAGAAATTAAAAATTAAAAAAGAGTCCTTTAACTTACCCCCACAGCACTACAATCCAGGGGTGATGGCTAAGTCATTACCTTGCCCAGTGGGAGGGCCAGGGTTCCTGTAGCAGCCACCTGGCCTCCTAATGCCAGTGACAGGTTGTCCCTTTTAGTTTTTGCAGCATATTTGATGTATGCAGGCAGTATGGCCTAGAGTGACTCAGGTCCCTTTCCCAAGTGACCTTCAATGGCCTGAACCCATCTTTCCAAAAGTATAAATTTCTTCTCTACACTCATCTCCCACAGATGGCACACTTAGCTGGTCTTTTTTTTTTTTTTTTTTTAACACCTCAGTCTTTTGACAACATGCCTACAATTTCACATCCTACTCCTGTCACCACCGGAAGTGGTAAATGTCATCACAGACATGGTGATGCATCCTCCCTCACCCAGCTCCTTCATGAGAAGGCATGCACAAGTATTGATACCTAGGGTCTCCACCTGCTTCTCATCCAGGGGTACTCCTGCCTTTATCACCCATGACCATGTGGCTGACATGAGCTACAGTAGCAGCTGCTGGAAACACTTCCCCTGTACTCAGGAAGTAGGGTTGAAAAGTGAAATTGGAAAGTTAAGTGGTTTTATTATGTCATGATTATGCGGTCCTTGACATGCATGATCTCATTTAATTATTACACTACTACAGAGAAAATCGTTTTCCTCCAATTGCATAGAAGACATTCGAATAAGTTGACCCAGGGAATAGAGCAGGTAAGTGCCAGGATAGAAATTTGAGCCCAAGTTGGTAGGATTCTGAAGGGCATGTCCTTTTTTCTCTTTTAATTTTCCCTTTTTTTTTGAGATGAATTCTCACTCTGTTGCTCAGGCTGGAGTTCCATGGTGCAATCTTGGCTCACTGCAACCTCCACCTCCTGGGTTCAAGCAATTCTCCTGCCTCAGCCTCCTGAGTAGCTGGGATTACAGGTGACTGCCACTGCACCGGGCTATTTTTTTTGTATTTTTAGTAGAGACAGGGTTTCACCATCTTGACCAGGCTGGTCTTGATCTCCTGACCTCGTGATCCACCCACCTCAGCCTCCCAGAGTGCTGGGATTATAGGCGTGAGTCATAGTGCCCAGCTAGGGCATATTCTTCTGTCCACACGGCAGACTGACCACACCCGGAGAATACATGCGCTGTTCTCCTAACAGACTTTGTTCCCTGGAGGGAGTAGGGGATGGGGTGGGGTGAGAGAAGAGTTTCTGACACCTCCCTGAGGACTTACAAGATAATTTCGTTTAGAATCAGACCCACACACAGCCAGTCCTCACCTAAGTCTAAGTGATCACTCTCTCAAGATATTTTTTGCCCATCAAGTATCTCCTGGATGTTTGAATTTGTTGTCTTTACCAATTCATTTTCAATTAAAGGTATAATGAATTTGTCATCCTATAGGGTGATTGGGTAAAGGGAAATGAAGGTTAAGGCAAAGGAGGTCAGGGCAATGATGTGCTTTGAAAAATGCAGTCGATCTATATATATGCTTAGACCGGAGGGTACAGTTCTCCAAAGAAAAATGAATGAGAAGAAAGCCTCAGCAGCAAGGGTGCTGGATTGAGGCACAGAATATAAAGTGGTGGAGGAACAGGGATTCTGTGGCCGGAGGATTTGATCACATATCACTGTTAGGGGAGCCAGAAACCATTGGGCAGGTTCATCCAAAAGTCAGTTTTCTATCCCAAGAACCTGCCCCCGGGTCAGGGCTCCTCTGTCCATTACAGCAAATGGAACTAGAGTCATCCTCTGCTGGACCCCGCCCCACTGACTCACTCTTGCTCAGAGTGGAGCAGCGATACCTCTCACCACTGGGAAAGCAGCCCACTCCTGTAGATGGGAAATTTGTTCTCTAGTTTGGCTGGGTGTACGTGTGTCGATCAGGGCAGAAATCCAGAAAAGAGGAGGAGAAATTAGTTAACAGATGGGAAGATAGGAAAACTTGCAGTTCTAGGTTAATTTTTAAAAATTGTGCTGGAGCTGGGCACGGTGGCTCACACCTGTAATCCCAACACTGGGGGAGGCCGAGGCAGGTGGATCACCTGAGGTGAGGAGTTCGAGACCAGCCTGACCAACATGGAGAAACCCCGTCTCTACTAAAAATACAAAATTAGCTGGTTGTGGTAGCACATGCCTGTAATCCCAGCTACTCAGGAGGCTGAGGCAGGAGAATCGCTTGGACCCCGAGAGGCGGAGGTTGTGGTGAGCTGAGATCATGCTATTGCACTCCAGCCTGGGCAAGAAGAGCAAAACTCCATCTAAAAAAAAAAATGGAAAGAAAGAAAGAAAATTATATTGGCTGCTCTCAGTGTGGGCAAGAGGCTGGGGGCCAGGGCAGGGAGATGTAGGTGGGTGGGTGCTAGGGGCAGGAGGTGGGGACAGCTTTGAACGCTGAAGTGTGTGTGAACAGGCCCCACAATGGCTTTATTTAACAACTTTGTGTTTGTTGTTGTGTTGTGTTTTCTCTTTCAGTGTCAAAGAAGCTGGCACCAATTCCACCCAAGGTCCCCTTTGGCCAGACAGGGGCTGTGGCAGACCAGTCTGCCGGCCAGCCGTCCCCAGTCAGCCTGTCCCCCACCCCGCCGAGCACCCCGTCGCCCTATGGACTGAGCTATCCTCAGGGGTACTCCTTGGCCTCGGGCCAGCTCTCTCCAGCTGCTGCTCCTCCCCTGGCCTCTCCTTCTGTCTTTACAAGCACTTTGACCAAATCTCGGCCCACTCCTAAGCCCCGACAGAGACCTACTCTGCCTCCTCCTCAGCCTCCCACAGTAAACCTCTCGGCCTCTAGTCCACAGTCCACGGAGCCCCCCATGCTAGATGGCATGCCCCCTGGGGAAAGCATGTCTACAGGTAAGCAAGCCACAGGCTCCTTTACCTTTACTTTATGAACCTTAGTGAAATGTGCCTAGGGGAGGGATTGTTAATGTCACTGCCAGAGAACAAATTCCTGTGTGCTTTGAGGTGACTGGGCTGGCACCAAGGGTAGCTCATAAGAGCTCCTTAGAAGCCCACCAGTGCTGGCTGGGTGTGGTGGCTCACGCCTGTAGTCCCAGCACTTTGAAAGGCCGAGGTGGGTAGATCACCTGAGGTCTGGAGTTTGAAACCAGCCTGACCAGCATGGAGAAACCCCCATCTTTTCTAAAAATACAAAAAATTAGCCAGGCGTGGTGGTGCATGCCTGTAATCCCAGCTGCTTGGGAGGCTGAGGCTGGAGAATTGCTTGAACCTGGGAGGTGGAGGTTGCGGTGAGCTGAAATGGCACCACTGCATTCCGGCCTGGGCAACAAGCGCAAAACCCCGTCTGAAAAAAAAAGGGTAACTGATGCAAAGCAACCCTGGAATCCAGGTGTTCCACACAGGGGCTTCTTACAGGATCTCTCTTGGTCTAAGCCTCTCAGCCTGGGGTTCTGTTTTTGCTATTAATACCGGGGGTTGAAGACACTGAGTCATTTGGTTATGATCACAAAACAGCATCAAAACTCAGGTATTCCCTGGATAGAGCCCAAGCATCCGACCAGTCTAAATGCTTATCTGGAGAACGGGCTAAGAACCAAAGATGTTTTTCTCTATTAGTAAAATAAGCCTTCCTAGAAAAATATACTTCTAGTTAGATTGTTAGAGAGGGGTGAATTTCAGAAAAGATGCATGTCTCCTTTCCCCCTCCCCCAGACTCCTCTCCCTGGCCAATTCCTTGAGGAACTGATTGGACAAACCCACAACGACTTAGTTTAGTTTTGATTTAAATTTAGAAACAAAGACGGAGCTCTCTTCTCCCAGAAAAAAAAAAAATACGTAAGCACGAAATCACAAACACACACCACATTTAGCCAAAACCATTCACTGGCTGGAAGAAACATCCCCCACACACTTCAGCCACATGAGATTATAAAGTCAGGGGCATATTTGCGGTGGCTGCTAAAGTCATTTGAGCATTTTCCTTGTTCAGGGAGACAGGCACTGGGTTGAGCTGTGTCTTGGGCTTGAGCCAACCCACTTTACCGCATGGCGGTGAGCTGCAGCATATGTGTGTTTAGTGTTGTCCCGAGTAGCAGAAGGTGAGGCAGCTTGGGTTGGAACACACACACATACCACACATCACACATGCCCCACACACCCACTCACCCATTTCAAAGAACAGTGCTGTCCTAGGGTGCCCGCTGGGACTTTTCATGGATATTGCACTTTTCCCTCCACATTCTTCTCCAAAAGAGTGATTTATTTCTTCCTTGATTAGATGGAAGCGGTGACCCCATGGGGTTCAGCTCTGTACTGCCTTCGAAAAGGCTAGTCCAATTTGCAAGTGTTTGTGCTGGGTCAGATTTAAACATTACAGGGAAGAGCCATCTGGTGATTCAGCTTCTTTATTTTTGGATGTGGTTAATGTTGAATGTACAGCTGCTGTCATCTACCCTGAGGCTTATTAAAGATTAGGCAAATTTCTCCCTGGAAAATGACAGTGAGCACCACTCCCATCTTGGTGGGTCTTGGTGGCGAGGCGTTCTCTCCTAAAGGAGCCCATGATGGGAGGGGACAGGCTTGCTGCCCCTCACCCTCTGACCCCGGGAAGGTCACACCTGCAGAGGAGCTGAAGGTCACCGGAACCAGTTCTCCAGGGCTGCTCCTCCCGTGTCACACCTGCTGACTCTTCCAGCCACCCCAGGGAAGGGACACAAGGTGGTGTCAATACATAAGCAATAGAATGAGCAGAAGATGGGCTGGTCAGTGGCTCACACCTGTAATCCCAGCACTTTGGGAGGCTGAGGCGGGAGGATCACGAGGTCGGGAGATTGAGACCAGCTAACACAGGGAAACCCCATCTCCACTAAAAATACAAAAACAAATTAGCCAGGTGTGGTGGCAGGCACCTTCGGTCCCAGCTACTTGGGAGGCTGAGGCAGGAGAATTGTTTGAACCCGGGAGGTAGAAGTTGGAATGAGCCAAGATTGAGCCACTGCACTCCAGCCTGGGTAACAGAGCAAGACTCCATCTCAAAAAAAAAAAAAAAAAAAAAATGAGCAGAAGATACCACTTGTGAAACAGAAGGAGAGGAGAAATTGGAGAACAAAAAAGTGGGCAACAGAGGCTTGGGAGGACAGTGCCCCAAAGTGCTATGAGAAGTGGAGTGCTTCCCGTTCCATCTCACAGGTTTAAGAATTCCTGCCCTGGCCTGGCACAGTGGCTCATGCCTGTAATCCCTGCACTTTGAGAGGCTGAGGTGGGCGGATCATAAGATCAAAAGATCGAGACCATGCTGGCCAACATGGTGAAACCCCGTCTCTACGAAATATACAAAAATTAGTTGGGTGTGATGGCACATGCCTGCAGTCACAACTACTCAGGAGGCTGAGGCTGGAGAATTGCTTTTACCCAGGAGGCAGGGGTTGTAGTGAGCCGAGATCACACCACTGCACTCCAGCCTGGGCAACAGAGCAAGACTCCGTCTCAAAGAAGAAAAGAAACAAAAACTTCTGACCTGACCTTCAGGATTCATAATGTCCCCACCCCATGCAGACCCTGTTTTAATGTTGGCAGCAGACTGTTGTTTTGTCTTGTACATTCAGGTCTCTGAGACAGTGTAGAATCCATCATGGTTTGGTGTGGCCCGCCTGGGACTGTGATTTTGGCACTTTTTTTTTTTTCGTGACGTTTATGTTTTGTCATGTTGATTCCTTTCTCCGAATCCTATCATTGTGTTCTTGCAGCTGTGTGACATGAGTGGCGCAGTTTTGGATACGTGTGAGGGGGATTTTCAGGGTAAGCTGGCCCCGGCCGCGCCCCCCACCCTGCTAGCTAGCCAGGCCAGCTGCCCGCTCCTCCCCTCTGCTCCTTCTCTCTGCATGTGGCTCAGACCATCCGCATGGCTGCCTCACTCTCCAGCCTTCCCCAGCCTCAGCAAGGATGAGTTGATCCATGAGCTTATTTGGCTTTGGGGGATCCCTGTCCTCTTTTTCTTTCTTTTCATTAGAAGGAGGTGGGGGAGAACCCAGCCAGCCCCTTTCCCCACTTCTCTTTCACTAGAATCACGTCTGCAGTTCCTCCTCCTTTGCTCTCCCTCAGGTTTAGACCGTGGAATGGTAACAGATCTGTTCTTTGTATGAGACTTTTGTGCTGGAGGTGCTTGTGCCCAGCGCCCTAGGGGATGTGCACCTGCTCACCTTCGTTTAGGAAGGCGCCCCGGGCCGGTTGCAGTGGCTCATGCCTTTAACTCCAGCACTTTGGGAGGCCAAGGCGGGTGGATCACAAGGTCAGGAGTTCAAGACCAGCCTGGCCAAGATGGTGAAACCTCATTTCTACTAAAAATGCAAAAAATTAGCCAGGTGTGGTGCTGGGTGCCTGTAATCCCAGCTACTCGGGAGGCTGAGGCAGAGAATTACAGGGACCCAGAAGCAGAGGTTGCAGTGAGTTGAGATCGAGCCATTGCACCCCAGCCTGGGCAACAGAATGAGACTCCGTCTCAAAAAAAAAAAAAAAGGAAGCCATCCTGAGGGGAGGTCATACCTGGTGCAGCCTGGCACAGGGTCCGGACCACAGCTTGGACCCCATTTTCTGTGGCCCTGAGTTTGTACCAGCAGATCTCCCCTCTTAGACTTAGATCCTAATGTCTGGCCTCTTCCAGGCTGAAACTGCTGGCAAATCCTGAAGAATCTGTATCAGCACCCATCCTGCTCCCCTTCTCCCTCATCTCCAGTGGATATGGCCAGACGGATCCTTTCTGTCCAACTCAATAAGTTTGGGGGAGCATTTATATCAGTATCTGTTGATCTCCTCCTCTAAAGAGTAAATGCTCAAACCATAACTGAGGGAGGGATGTGAAGGAAGCCAGTGGGACTTAGGTGTATTTGCTTCTGTAAGTAGGGGTGGCCGGAGTAAGCCAGGTCTTCTCCCCAATTCACCCATGGTCCTGCAGAGACTAGCGAGAGGCATCAGGGTATCTGGTACTCACAGACAGCATCTGCCAGGTGCTTCCAGAGTGGCCTGGAAACAGGCAGCCACCGAGTCCCTTTTCCCAGGAATGCTGATGAGGGCTTCTGCCCTTGAATCCCATTCTCTGGCTTAGTGACTCTTCTCCCTTGGGGGTCTCTTTAAGGTTGCAGCAAGGATAAGAGTATGACAACTCGCATGAGTGCCTGTTCTTGGCCCGTGTAAACTCATCACCTCCCTGTACTATTCCCATTTGACTGCTGAGGCACAGGGAAGGCAGGAAACTTGTCCACGGTCATGCTCTGCCTGCCAGACACACTTGGGATTTTTAATCTAAGCAGGGGAGCTAGTGCTCTTACCTGATATGAACCCTGTACAGTGAGGTGGGCCCCGGGCCACTCAGTGTCACACCTGTGCAGGGAGATGACTCAGGCAGTCGGGGAAGGGCACTGCTTCAGTGGCACTGGCTGTTCCTCCAGCCCCCACCTCCCAAATCTCTGCTTCTCCATCAGGCAGCGAAACGAAGACCGGAAGGACCTGAGGACTGCCTGGGGGGTGGGGCAAGGGAGGACCTTTGTCCCAGAGCTTCCGTGTTTGTATGATGTCTTTCAGGAGAGTGTCCAAATGTATGTCTGTACACTCAGTATGGTATTCCTCAGTCTGAACATTGTTCCCTTCCTCGGCCTCCTGGAGTGGTGCTCCCGGCCTCGCAAGGCTGAAGGCCAGAAACTAAGCAGGCGGGCTGGGCGTGGTGGCTCATGCCTGTAATCCAAACACTTTGGGAGGCCGAGGTGGGTGATTCACCTGAGGTCAGGAGTTGGAGACCAGCCTGGCCAACATGGTGAAACCCCATCTCTACTAAAAATAAAAGATTAATAATAATAAAAAAGCCAGGTGTGGTGGTATACGCCCGTAATCCCAGCTACGCAGGAGGCTGAGGCAGAAGAATTGCTTGAACCTGGGAGATGGAGGTTGCAATAAGCTGAGATTGCACCATTGCACTCCAGCCTGGGTGACAAGAGCGAAACTCAGTCTCAAGAAAAAAAGAAACTAAGCAGGCAAAAGACAGGACAATGGAGAGTGAAAGTGCATCAAAAGAGGCACATGACGAGAGTAAGGGACCCAGGGGATCTGTGATTCTCCATGTAGCACATGCCAGAGGAGTCAGCAAGCTCAGCCTCGTCAGCGTCCCCCCAGGGCGGTGGCTGCAGCAGCAAGGCCGTTTTTAACATGGTGTGGCAAACAGGCTTCATGTCGACTCAGCTGCCAGGCTGAGGACTTCTGTCGTCTTTGCTGACTTACAGATGTCCAGACACTGAGCTATTAATTTCAAGTACATTTCTCCTGATCATCTTGCCGGGAAAAAAATGACCTTTTAATGCTCCTAATAAGGATGTAACCAGAGGTGGGGGTTTTCCTGCAGTCAGGGACAGTTGGCACCAATGACAACCAGGGTCCTGGGGGAGACCGTCTACTCTGTCCATGTCAGCCATCCAAAATGCAGCTGTTTCTTAGAGTGAGGACACAGGCTCAGGGTTCCCCCAGTCACTCACAGGCCTGAGAGGAGAAAGGGGTACTTTTCCACTGCCTCACGCCCTGTCCTTGAAGATTCTGGGGAATGAAATGCAGTCTGACACAGATCCCCAAAAAGATTATCATTGAGAATGTACTCGGCATCCTTCTTATCAAGAAGAAAGCACCCTGTGGCTTGGGAGGGAAGCGCTGTTCTGGCCTTCCTCTGAACCACAGCAGCACATCCTGGGTGCTTTGGTTCTACCAAGTATGGGGTAGAAGCGAAGCAGGCACAACCTGATTGTGCAACCAAATGCTTAAACTGACCTCCAAATGATCTATCCCTAGAATACCACCCCTGCTTCCTAAGGCTGACCGTATTTGCCTGTAACTCGCTGCTTATTTGCCGGGAAGCCCCCTTTCAACCACCTCTCTCTGCCGCCTTCCAGATCTTGTCCACTTTGATATCCCCTCGATCCACATAGAGCTCGGGTCGACGCTCCGCCTGAGTCCCCTGGAGCACGTGCGGCGACACTCAGTGACTGACAAGAGGGACTCGGAGGAGGAGTCTGAGAGCACCGCCCTCTGACATGGTACCGCCCATCCTGACTCGCGTGTACATACATCACGGGCCCCAGGAACGCCGCCAGGAGCAGCGTCCGTGAGCTTGCCAAGTGTTCTCTGTTGGCTCTTCCCTGCCACTGCCAACACGAAGTTGGAGTCTGGCAGAAAATTGTGATCTCCAGTCCGTGTGGTGATGCTGGTGGTGCAGATTTTGTTTGTTCCTTTCAGGTGGTGACTTCGGCCTTTTGTTTGACCTTTGCCTTTTGACTTTGTGCCTCTTTTGATCCACTTTCAGCCTCCATGCCAAGCGGCACCCACCTCTCCACCCAAGGCTGGTCAGGAACGTGCTTTGTGGGGTCGGGGGTGGTACGGGAGAGGCTCACTTTGCCTGGTTAGACCCAAGGGCTGCTACCTTCTCCTTGGACAGCTCTTGTCAGGTCTTACAATTTCAGTTTAACAGCCACAGAAAGGAAGCAGGACAGCAGGCCCTTTCACCCACAACTGGACCAGGTCCAGGATTCTAGCAGTCTTGGTGCACTGACCTTTGCCAGCTACTGGTTGGCGGGTGGGGGGGTCTTGCCACTAGAAAACCTTTCAGGCCGCCCCCTTCAGTGGGCTCCAAAGTAAATGGCTGAAAACAAAATTTGTTTCACTTCCTAGGTTTTCCTTTTTCCACTGTGTGACTGAAAGCTCCTATTACAATCATTTTATACTTCTGAATCTGCAAAACAATCCTGACTATGTCCGGAGGGCCCAAAGGTGACCTCCATGTCCCCAAATACATTGGCTATATGAGAGTAATTTTACCCCTCTAGGTACCTAAAGGCATCCAGCTCACTAGTCTGTGGGGTCCTAGAGCCTGTCTGTTCTTTCTGGAGGTTAAAACTGAATAGCAATAATTACGTTACCCAAAGCATGTGGAGGAAAGCAAAACCAGCCACGGAGACACCGGCCCACGGGCTTGGCCTGCGGTGTAGCCTGCTTTGCTCACCAGCGTCAGCCGCTCATCCCTTCTCATGAAGTCCCATCTAGTCATGGAGACGAGGGCCGGGAGGGCACCAGGGAGCCTCTTCACACCTGGGGATTAGGGGAGTGAGAAAAGACGTGGGCCATGCATGCAAAGTCAAAGTTTAAAATAATTTTATCCTTTTAAAATAGATATAATATACCTATACATGATATAATATTTGTATATATGAAATCTCTCTATATTTGTTTAATTTGAGCCATTCAATCTAAACCAATGTACAGGTGTACAATGAAAAACTGAAATGCTTAGTTATTTTTCCCAACACGGTGTAAAGTCACCCTTCTCCGAGTGGGACGTGCAGACTTTTGATGTTACAGCTTTGCTCACTTCCTGGCAAGGGCAGTTCACACCTCAATTTGTAATGGAGTCTGGGGTAAGGGTGGGGGTTGAAAGTTATCTTTAAATACATGTACAAATCGTTGTCAAAAGTAATGTTATTAAAATAGATTTATTATCCCTGAGCTTGGCATCCGTTCTTGCTTTAATAAATAAACCTGTGGGGACATGGCTGTCAATCTCAAATGTGTGCCAGGAAGGAGCCTGGAGGTCATCACCAGTGTCAAGCCAAGTCCCTGGTTATCGCTCGCTTGTCACTTGAGTTTTTAAAGCTCTTTTCATATTCTCGTGGGTAGGGAGAATACACAGTAAATTCTAGATTAAACTTTGAACATATGCTCTCAATTTTTCAAGCACTAATCCGCGTTTGTAAATCCTGCAAGGAGGGCAAAGGAAACCAGCCCAGTGTGACATTTCTCAAAACCTTCAAGGGCAAAGTGCTCTTCATTCTCAGCATGGCAGCAAGAGACAGCAAATCTATTGTCGCCACCTTTACCCACAACAACCAGAAGACCTGCATTTCCCTGACCAATGACACCAGCCTGGCCGGGCTCTCAATGATTGATAGGGAAAGCATGCCCGGCTGTCAGCTGGCACAGCGTGAGTTCTGTCAAAAGACATGGCGAGGGTGGCTCTCTGAGGACAGGTTCTAGAGGTGCTCATGCAATGGGAGCTGACTTCCAAGGCCCCTGGGTACCAGGCAGCTGCCACCTGCAGCACAGAGAGCCTTCTCCAAGGCAGTGTGCAGCACACCCTGCTCTGTAACCACAGCAGGAGGAAGCGAAAGAACTCACAATTTCAAACTCAATCTTTATTGCAGCTGAAATACTATTCTCGTTGAGTCTCGGACCCTTAGACCCAGTGTTCTTGCTGGTGGCTTGTCTCTGGCGTGCAGGGGAATCACTTTGCTGGATTAGAGGAAAGGTGCTGCTGTCTGTGTCTCCATGACTTCCTGAAAACTGCCTTGCAATCAATCAAATTAGTTCATTTGCTTGTTTCCGTGTAGCAGCCTCCTGTCCCGTGGCTGTGCCAGGCACCAGTTATAAGAGGTGTCTACGGACCAGTGCTTATCTGGGAGCCCAAGCCTTGGCACAATTCCATACCACCCATCCTGAGCTGCCTCCTGGGTGGACTGTCCAGCTTCTACCAGCAAGGAGGGCAGATACAAGGGCGTGTGTGGGGCAGCAGACACACAGCCTTCAGAGTCCAGGGTCACTTCCAGCTCTTCACTGGGCTCTGATCTTCTTGCTCTGTGGCTCCTCTGTGTGGGCCTGTTTCTGCCGGGGCTCCCCATCCTCCGGGCCACCTGCCAGCTTCCTGGACAGGAGGGCTGCCCGCACCAGCCGCAGCTCCCGCTTCTCCCTGCGCTCCTCCATCTCCTCGATCTCGCCAGCAAACAGGGCTTTCAGTGGGGGTATCAGCTTGGGCACTGTTGGAAAGTCTCCAAAGCAGACCTAGAAGACACAACACAAGACAAAGCCACGCCTCAGAGGGGCAGGGGTTGGGGACAGGAGCTGGGAGGGAGGCAATCATGTGCCCACACGGCAGCGCCAACTCCCCTTTCTTACTGAGTGCAAGCCAATGGGCCACAGTTGAAATGGAAAAAAGAATGGCATGGAGGGGCCCCCTTCTCTAAAGAAGGGGGCAGAGGCTCCCCAGTCCTGGCGAAGGGCCTCAGGAGAGGGGAGGGAGGGCAGTCCAGATGCTATCAGGCTCCTGAAAAACCAGGACTGGCTCGTGCCCTGCCCCTTCATTCCGGAAGGCCAGGGTCAGAACTGGCTTTCCTACTCACAAGAGGCAACCACCTGTCTCACAGGTCTGTGCTGAGACTCAAATGCCGTGACTGTGTGAGCAGTCCAGGTCTAAAAACTCTCAGAAATTTCCAGTGAACTGAAACTGAAGACTAGCTGGCCCCTGCAGGAGGTGGTTCTTACCAGCAAACCCAACATGGTTCAACCTGGTTAGTGATGGGTAGGTATCCTTTTCCCTGGGTGGCCCCAAACCAGACAGCAAACTCCAGCTGACCATTCTATTCAGTGTGTAGAGTCCCGTCTCCTCACCCCATGCTGCCTGCGTGACATACAGACCTTCATGTGGTCAAAGGCAATTCCCACTTTCTCGTTGAAGTCGGGGCTGAAGAGGGGGACCTTGGCGTAGCGCTGGCTGAAGTGGTTCAGCATGATGAACGCTGCGTTCATCCGCATTCCCACGCTGATGGCTTGGGAGGTTGTGCTGCGGGCAAAGGACAGAGCAGACTGAAGCTGAAGCCAAGTGCAAGACTGCAAAGCAGAGAGTGGTACAGCCCCTGGCCCTCAACTGCCAGGACACCCGGGGAAGCTGGTGAGTTTTCCTAACGGGCACCTCTGCAGCCAACACAATCTCCCCTTAGGGCCAGATCCTCCACACACTCCCCTGAATGAAGCCCGCCCTCTGTGTTGGCTGCCAAATCTGTCCACAAGTGTACCCAAGAAAGCACAGAACCCACCGGGGGTAATGCACTTTCACTGAAATTAATGGCCCAACATTACGTCCTGCAGCCCCCACCTGCCCCTCGCAATTCCCTGACATGGCTTATAGTTTATTCAGCCTATTTCTAAATGCTTTTTAAAAACTGTGCCTCGCTCTAGAAACTTGCCTAGAAAATTCTGCAAAAATACAGGCCAAGGACCTGAGCACTGCCATGGGTCAAAGAAGCCCCTACAGCCCCTGGTAGGAAGCAGGGCAGCCCCGTATCAGAGGCGGCACAAACATACGGCTGCTCAGTTTCACGTGCTGGGGGAGGGAGAGGATGTGGGTGACCAGGACTAACTGGCCTTTGCTACCTGTGTGTCTTTTCCACTGCTTCCTCTTCTAAACCATCTTCCAGGGTGGCTTCATGTATCAGGAGGGTGGCACCTTTCCCTGGAAAAGAAGCACAAGTATCAGCACAGAGTTCTCTGCGAGAGCAGCACACAGCCCTTGGTCACATGCTATTTACTGGTCTCAACACTCAGCCCCCCTGGCCCTGTGTCTGCCTATTAGGACAACAACCAGAGACTCTCAGGGTGGGGACCTCAGTCTACTGCCTCTGCTGGTATTTCCCTGCAAGCTCACCTGCATTCACCTCCAGCTACACAAACCCCAGGGCAACCTCACGGTGGCTTGCTTCTTCCTCTACTCACCCATCCGGACCAGAGCCTCGCAGGGCATGGTGTCCCCAGAATAGACCACTTTCCAGCCAGAGGTGTGCACCAGCGAACAGCCAAACGCATGCTTGCAGTGCCGCACCAGACAGGTCTGAAACTGAACGGGCAGGACTGGGGGGCCTGCAGCTCTGCTCCCCACCTCACCCCCACAATGCCTGCAGCTGTGCCCCTTACCTCTTCCAAATCACACGTTTCCAACAGCAAACTGATCAGTCTTTTCAATGCGGGACTGGAGATCTCAGCCCCTTCCTGAAGGCATTTGGCAGGAATCATACTATAAGATGACAAAACATTTAAAATGGTAATAAACATTTCTTAGACATTTGGAACCAAAGTTTAAGTCTTTGGCTGGAGAGCCCCAAAATCATTCTTAGGAGGAAACATGATTTAAATCATAGTCACTAAGATGAGGAAACAGCTGTGAAACATAAAAAGCCAAACCAGCCTCCAGGCCCCTGGGAGGAACCCAGCAGGGGAACGCTGCCTCCGGCTCAGGCAGCACAGGCCACGGCCAACTCCAGCAGAGGGGACTCCTTCCCCTGGGGGTGAGGACGGTGCCACCTCCCAGCTGGCCATATACCTGGTGTGGACAGTCTCTGTGCTAGCCACTATTTGGGTGCTTGGCTCTGGAAGTGTCTCATGAAGAAAAGCTGGTCAAAGTCTAGAAAGCAGCTCAGAACTCAAATGAGGACTGGGAAGAAATGCTTCTAAGAAAATAAGCATTAAATGGGAACCATCTAATGATTTATTTCAGCCAAAGCACTTCCCCCCTGCTTCTGCCATCTGGGACAATGTCAAGGGCAAGGCTGCTGGGGGATATTGTTAACTGCCCCAGCGTCAACCTTGAGCTTCTGAAGGAGGGGGCAGCAAGCTGCCCGGGGGGCTGGGCTGCCCTGGATGCTCACTTGATGTGGTGTAGGATCTCCTGGCACTGGTTGTGGTATTGCTGCAGCCAGGGTTTGAGCTGGGTGGGGGCAACCACCAGCAAAGGGCGAAATGGCTTTCCCAAAGATGCCTGAAACAAAAAATCGAAGTGCCGAGTCAACGACAGAACATCTCAGTAAAAACTGGAGTGCCAAGAGGCATGGCAGATTATGCGTAAACCACTGAAACTCCAAATGTCAATCAAGTGCCACACTCACCAAGGCTCGTTCTCTTTGCAGCAAGATATTTAGCAAGCCCTAGGAAGGAACAGGAGACAGGCGTTAGCCAGGCCCCCTCTTCTCCTTTGGCTTAGGGTCTGGAGTCCTCCCTCTTGCAGGGGTTGCAGCCCTATGTCAGCCACCAGCCTCTAACACAGCCACAGTGGGGTGGCACATGCTGAGCCCCTGCGCCGTGACCCTGAAATGTCAGGGGCAGAAAGCAACGTGACCCGTGTTGGGAAGAGGGATATTGTTAACTGCACACAGCCCAGGGCTCAGCACCCCAGGAGACCAAGGTGAGGGCCTCACAGCCACACCTCCTGCATCTGGCTAAAGCTTCCTCTGAGCAGGCCGCGTGAGAAGGAAAGATTCAGGAAAGACTGGGTAAACCCAAACCTGTCTTGCTGCAGGAAACTAACTAAACAGAAAGAGAAGACATTCCTGTTACACAGATGGACTGTGCTGGAGTTTTGTAAAAGACTATTTCCTCGCTAGAGATGAGTAACAAAAGCTCTGGGCAAGTTTGGGAATTGGAGGAAAAGACAAGAACAAAGGACCATGTCAACGTGGCAGCGCCTCCTCCAGGCTCGTGGTGCAGCCCAGCACTCACCGTGTGGTGATCAGCGTGCAGGTGGGACACGAACACAGCAGCCAGGGTGCTCAGGACCCTGTCCACCTGGTCTCCGTAATGACGGCAGAGCTGCCCAAACGTGCCCTCGCCACAGTCCAGCAGCAGAGACCTGTCGGGGCTACAGGAGAGAAGAACAAGAGAGTCACCGTCACAGGGAAGGCTGCCGATGGTTCAGAGGCTGATGTCTGCTTTGGACAAGACCAGGAAGCCGCTGTAGAAATTTCTGTCTCTTGTGCTTTTCTTTGAGGAGCTAACGTATGAGCCAATTAATTTAACCATAAAGGTAATTTTACATGTGTCTCTCCTCTTTATAGCAAAGAATTATCCTTGGAACCCTGAAACCCTTTGAAGTATACTTACACAAAGGCTGGGCATCAAAAAAAAAAAAAGTTTATAGGGCATGTGAAGCATTTAGTCCTAACAATGAATCTCACTAAGTAGATTGACTGTGTGGCCACACCCTCCGTGGAGGATACCAGGACAGGCGCTAGGCCATATGAGACTGTTTCTAGGTCCAGCTGTCATCGGATTTTCCCTTTTCAGGCAGCCAGGGTTTCCTTGGTGCATGTCCTCAAAGACACCTGGTGTAGGCTGGGCTGCAGGTGCCTCACCCAGGGAGCTAGTTAATGTGGACTCCCAGGTTTCACTCAGGGCTTCTGACTTGCTTTTAGGCAGGGCTCTGGAAGCCTGGATTCTGACAAGCTTCTTGGGCTATTCTGATGTGCAGTCCATTTCACCTAACAGCGAGAGCTTCAAGGTAGAAAAAGTGCTGGCCTGCTCTGGCCTTCCTCCTTCTTTGAGAGGACCATGAAGACTGAAAGGGCTGCATCCAATTTGCAGAGAGAAGCCTCAGTGCTAAGACATTACCTTCCAGGGAGGGGGAAAGGAGCAGGGAAGAAAGGTAGCAAAAGCACCTTCTCATGAGCTTCAGCTAGTTCAAGGGCCATTTGCAGGGTGCCGGGTCAGCAACTCAAAAAGCCCTTCTCTCACGATCTGAGCCCCTGTGAAAGCCCAGCTCACTCCAAGCTGCTTTATTGCATTTCCTCATCCATAGAGAAACATACCCCAGATTGTACATTTCTGACATCAGGGCGCATCTTGTCACTGCTGTATATGGCTCATGCCTATAATCCCAGCACTTTGGAGGCGGGTGGATCATGAGGTCAGGAGTTTGAGCCTGGCCAACATGGAGAAACCCCGTCCCTACTAAAAATACAAAAATTAGCCAGGTGCGGCAGTGGATGCCTGTAATCCCAGCTACTCGGGAGGCTGAGGCAGGAGAATCACTTGAAACCAGAATGCAGAGGTTGCAGTGAGCTGAGATCGTGCCACTGCACTCCAGCCTGGGCAACAAGAGCAAAACGCCATCTCAAAAAAAAAAAGAAAGAAAAAGACATAATGGGATGAATTTTGGTGATTCCCTGAGTAAATGTTTGCTACCAAGGCTATAATGCAGTAAGGCCACTGCTCCTCCTGGACACTACAGTGGAGATGACAAGTCACAGGGCTTAATATGGCCACATTTTCAAATCGACTGACTGAGCGCAGCAGCACTTGTGTGTAAAAAGTAAACAAGCCCTTGATGGAAGGATGCTTCGTGGGAAAGCAACATACCTTATGTTGACAAGTGTGGCACTGACATTTCGAATCTTCATCGGGATGGCAGACCCTGTTCCAAGGAAGACGATTTCTGGGTATGGACTTTTCTCTGTGAAAAAATACATGTAAAACAATCCATTTCTATGGGTCAAATGTGAGCTATCATGTAGCCATGAGAATGCTATAGTTTGTGTACCACTGCTTCCTCCCCAAACCTCATGTGGAGATGTGCTCCCCAGCACGGAGGTGTTGGGAGGCGGGGCCTAGTGGGAGGTGTTTGGGCTAAGGGGGTGGACCCTCCTGAGTGGCTGGGAGCAGTTATCACAGTAGTAAGTATTGGCTCTCAGGAGACTGGATTACTTCTCAAAGGAATGGATTAGTTCCTGAGGGAGGGGGCTGTTATAAAGCCAGGGTGCAGCTCAGGTTTTCTCCTCTTCACAAGCGTCCCCTTCCTACTTGTCCTCCTCTGCCACGTGATGACGCAGCAGGAAAGCCTTTGCTGGAAGCCAGGGCCAGGACCTTAAATTCTCAGCCTGCGGAACCATGAACTAAATAAACCTCTTTTCTTTATAAATGACCCAGCCTCACATATCCTTTTAAAATAACAAAAAACAGATGAAGACAGATAGGCAAGGAACATAGCTCTGTCCAGTTTCCCAGGAGGGGGACTAGCAGGTCCCTGGCAACCGCCCCCACACAAAGGACTTCACACTAGTGTGGGACCCACAGGCTATTTGTCACCAAAGGGCTATCTGAGAAGAGCAAATAAATTCTACAGTCCTTTCTTCAAAAGAATTGCTATAATTCTTTTAAATTTAAAACATGACATGTCTTTATGCTAGGAACTGTTGTTTAATTTCAAGAGTGCTGAGTCTGCCTTGCATCCAGCTCGTACTGCAAGACCATGAGCTTCAGTGGGATCCTCCCAGCTCTACCAGGTAGGAAATGCTGTGTCTCACAAGGGTGACAAGGCTCAGAGGGCTAGGACTCCAATGAATATGGTAAGAGGCAGGGTCAGGATTCAAATCCAGGGAGACCTGATGGTTACAAAACCTGTACCCGGCCCTCAACCTCAGCTGAGTGATGTGGCCAAGTTCCTCCATGGATGTGCATCAGCAAAGCCAAGTCCCTGTTCTAAGCTCTTTCCACAGGTGTTCCCTAAACTGTTTCACTTGGTGCATGCTTCCTAAAGAATGCCTGGGTGTCATCAACAAATGCTCTGATTGGGTGGGACAGGGCACAAGAATTGGGATTCTTAAGCTTCCCAGAGTCCCTTCCTCCAATGGCCATAATTCTAATGTAGAGAAGCCCAGGATTAAACTGAAAAGCCAGATTAGAATGCACCCTGCCAGCAGTCTACTTAATGCCATGAAAACAGCAGCAGGGGGCAGAGTCCAGGAAAGAATGGCTGCACTGCAGGGCCCCCTGTGCACTCCTCCTGGGACGCCCTCACCTGCTGGGGCTGGGCAGTCCTGTGCACTCCTCCTGGGCCCCCCTCACCTGCTGGGGCTGGGCAGTCCTGTGCACTCCTCCTGGGCCCCTCCCTCACCTGCTGGGGCTGGGCCATCCTGTGCACTCCTCCTGTACTCTTGCACACTTTCCTCGAAGTTGGGAAGCTGCAGTGCCTCGGCTATGAATTCCTCAGGATTGCAAGTAACAATGGCATCTCTGCAGGGAGAGAAGCATCTCAGATGATGACGGGATATATGGCCTCAGCAGACCGCAATGTGGATGTCCAGAATAAATTCAGGGGGACAATCTGCTGGAAGTTCTTTCAGATCAACACTGAAGGCTAAGTGCCTAAGATCCGGGGCAGTTCTGCTCCACTGCCCTTAGGAAGCTGCATTGCTCCGCCTCAGGGCCAGACAACAGGGCACTACTGATGCTCAGGGCAGGATAGTTTTCTTTGTGGCCAGTGCTGCTGTCCTGGTGCAGCACCCCGACCTCCACCCACCTCCTAGGCTGTGACAACCAAAAATGCTTCCAGACATTGCCAAATGTCCACTGAGGGGTAAATGGTCCCAGGTGAGAGACTGGGCCCTGGAGGAGTGACTCTCAAACTCATGTGCACACCCAGGAACCCTGGCAAAATGTAGAACCCAATTCAGTAGCTCTGCAGCGAGGCCTGAGATCTCACTTTCCTAGCAAGCCCCATGTCACCCGGAGTGACAACTCCTTGGACAGGCGGCTCTTCAACCTGGCTGAGCATTAAAATCATCTGGGAGCTTGTGAGTCCCAAGCCTAACTCTCAAGATTCTAATTCACTAGGTCTGGGGCAGGCCCTACGCAATATTTTTCACAAGCATAAGGAAAGTGTAAATGTCGGCTAGGACTGTGAATCGCTGCTGACTGTGAAGAGCCTGTACAGGTGCCAGCAAAGGGACACCAGGTTCTTCAACCCCGTGATGCTGCCCGTGGGCCAGTCTTGCTACTAAAGTCTCTTAAAGGGCCCCACCTGCCCAACCACAACAGCACACAGCGTCCAGTCATAATCCAACACACGGTCTACGCTAATACGAACACTGTGGAGTGGACAGGAAACTTAAAATCAAGGTTCAGATCTTAAAAATTAAAAGAGGCCGGGCATAGTGGCTCACGCCTGTAATCCCAGCACTTTAGGAGGCTGAGGTGGGTGGATCACCTGAGGTCAGGAGTTTGAGAACCACCTAGCCAACGTGGTGTCATCCCGTCTCTGCTAAAAATACGAAAAAATTAGCCAGGCATTGTGGTGTATGCCTGTAATCCCAGCTACTCAGGAGGCTGAGGCAGGAGAATGGCTTGAACTCGGGAGGCGGAGGTTGCAGTGAGCTGAGATCGTGCCACTGCACTCCAGCCTGGGCAACAAGAGCAAAACTCCATCTCAAAAAAAAAAAAAAAATTAAAGACGTGGGGAAGTAAGGCTATTCACTTTCCTGGTTGGAGTGTACTGGTAAGGGTTTCAAAATGGCATTTTACATTTATCAAGTACCTTAAGAAGTGTCACACTCTGGGCCAGTAATCCCACATTTAGGAAGGACTTTAAGGGAACAGAGTTCCTATCCAAGATTTATATATGAGACATTTACTGTTTCATTAAAACAGCAAAAAATTGGCAACACCCCAAATGAGTAAACAACCCTATTTGGAATACCAATCAAAATCTTGTTACTTAAGACTATTTAGTGACACAGGAAAAGACTGACGACGTCGGGCCATAAACCCACATATACAAATCAAGCAACATAAAATGTTATCAATCATCGTCTCTGGGTGACGTGATTATGGGTGACTTTCTTCATCATATATTTCTTATTTTCTATACTGTGAAACAAATGAGCTCTATCGCTGCTGTTTCCAGGACAGTTTTAGAAAAGGAGAACTACTGGCCCCAATCCTCCCACCTCAATCCAGCCTGGAGTAGGCTGTTTTTCTAAATAATTCTTACTGGCACACAGCCAAGCCCACTCATTAGATTATTGTCCGTGTCTCTTTTGTGCTTAAACTGGAACTGAATAGTTGTGAGACCATATGGTCTGGAGAGACGCCTGAAACATTTACTCTGTGGCTATTTACAGAAATGTTTCCCAACCCGACTGAGACGATTCCATTAGTTCAAGATGGCACAGACCTCTGCCACTCCCTCCTGGGACGGAGCTGGTACTTGAGGAGGCATTCACCCCAAACCACGGGCACACTGAGGATGGGACTCTCCTCCTGAAAGGGGAGAAAACACATTCGTGGAAAGAAAGAGAGGGGGCAAGAGCTGGGTTGACAAGGGGCCATTCTGAGACACTACCTTACAGGGGAAACTGGTGAGCAGGGGGAAGATGTCCGGGTGGATAAGGTTGAGCTGGGTTTGGATCTTGTGGCTGCGAAGGCAGTGAACTGATGTACAGTTTTCATTCAGGACCAAGTGCTGGGTGTCAGGCCCAAACCTGCAATGAAACAGACCCCGCATTTGCAGCGCGTGCTAGGAAGCAGTTCCCCAAGGAGTGGCGCTGAGCTCAGGAGTGATAATGGGGATGAGGTGTTCAAAGAGGTCAGTGACTTGCCCAAAACAGGGTTACTGCATGGCCTAACATGGTCACACTCCTGAAGTCTCAAAGCCTGGTGTTCCCTATCTCAGCTGCCTTTCAGGTGTGCTGGGAAGAGTGAGAGTAAAAACAAGAAAAAGAAAGATGTCCAGGGCCTACAAATAGGGGACTCAAACCCTGAGGAATGAAAGAAGAGCCAGCAGGAGAGCAGGCCTTGGAGCAAGGGGTGGGTGAAGGGGTTGTGTGTGGGAGACACAGCAGGGGCCGAAAAGCAGCCCATGGTCACCCTGCACCCGAGCTGAACTCACACTCTTCCACCTGGCCTTGGCCAGCAATGCCCCGAGGAAAAAGTAAAACTCCCTCCTTCCAGTGACTAAAATCTACCTCCCAGGGTTGCTGGGGACGACCCTAGAGGAAATGAAGTGAAACACAGGGTATTTAACACACCGCCTGCCACAAAGTGGGCATTCAGGAAACAGAAGCTATCATTTTATATCTGCAATCTCTTCTTTGGGATTCACTGGGTGGAATCCTCAACCAAAGGGTGAGGATTTGTTCAGACAGGCAAGCTGAAGAGTGTGGAGGGTACTGAATGAATGGAACTGTGTGGACACTGCACCACCTAGTGGTGCATTTTTTCACAAGTGTGGCACAGATCAAGGCGCCTAGAATTCTGGGAAGGCAGGAATCCCACAGAAAGTTTAGGCAGGTGCAGAAGGGTAGGTAGAGCTTGAAAGAGCAAGAGGGGAGGAGAGGGGAAGGCACCACTACCCAGAAGAGTTGCCCGAAGTACTGCTGGGCTGGGCTCCATACCTTTCCATCCACTGCTGGTACCTGCTGTCCACAAGCACAGATTCTGGGGCCAGGTGAACCACCAAGGCCACGGGGGCATCTGCATTTCCTTGGTACCTGGGCAGAAGGAAGAATGGGGCTTCACAAAGTGTTACAGACTCAGGACATACCAAGACAGGAACCATGCAGGCAAGGAGAGGTATCACCGGGCCCTCTGCGGCACTGCAGTGAGTCCACAGCCTCCACGCCCAGGCTATGCTCTTCCCGGGCTGCTCACAGCAGGCCCCAGTGCTGGGCCATTTCCAGTGGACACAGGGCTCCTCTATCCGGCAAGCTCTGCTCTGGGCCTTCCAGTTGGCCTGGCGGATCCTTTCTCAGCACTGTCCTTCCTTCCTGTCCTCTCCTCTCACAGGGGTCTGACCTGCAAAGCCAGACCCATGCTCTCTCTGCCTCTTCCTGCTCCCTCTCTCCTTTCTCTTTCATGGCATTTCCTCCAATGAACCTCCTGCACTCCAATGCCACCTTGGTGTCTGTCTTCCAGAGGACCTGTGACACAGGCATGAAAACTGAAAATCGTCTGAAATTCCACCACCTGGACAACGGACCACTTACTAACATGCTGATGTGTTTCCCTCCAGTTCCCTTTAAAAAGAAATATACACAGTGGCTATTTTTATCTATCCCACGACCAGCATCACACAGACACACATGGCTCTTAGATGACACCTCATTCATTGAAGAAGCTCTGCTGCCCAAAACTTGATTAAAATACAAAGCCTGGGCTACCAGGGCACCCACATTCACCCACAGAGAATAAAGCTGACTATAAGTGAACTCCTAACACTCTGACTCAGAATGAGAACAGCAGCCCAAAAGGATTTGTTGTGGTAAGTAGAAAAAACAAGTGAAAAAATAGACAGACACAAACTAGGAATAGGAAAAATACAGGTAAACTACTAAGAGTTGGAGAAAAGACTCAAACTCAGATAGGTGGGTCAAAGATTCCACCTGGGATGAAAGCTGAACTGCAAAACTGGTTCTTTGTTGGAGACAAAAACAGAGTGGCAGTTGGCCCCAAAGACATTGCCCAGCTGTGATTCCATCCCTAACACAGACTCTTAACCACCAGTCTCACACTCTGACCCACCTCGTATGTTTCAATGCAGGTGACAGAAGCAAATTCAGTTAAAAATAATCCAAATGATAATCTGCGCCATTAGTTAGAACTCAACAGGGCGTTCTAGAATTTCTTGTAGTGTAAGAGCTGTAACAGTTCTAGCTGAACTTCTAGTCCTCGGTGGTTTCAGTTTCCAATCTTTTCTAATTTCACTTTGAGTCTGTCTACACAGGAGCCCACCAACTACCAATAACGACTTAAAACCTGACAGTAGGACCAACCCATATGTAGAAGTCCTGGCCTCTGAATTTGAAACCCAGACAGTGGGCCTTGCCAGAAACAGGGCTCTTGCCACAAGATGCCCATGTCGGTGCTGGGCTGGGTTTCAGCTCTCACTTCTCCCACCCTAGAGACCCTCATTACCTCTGAAAGGTGGCATTCTCACAGATGGGTTGAATGAAGCCTTCATCTGGACATTCTACCACCACAAAAGCAGCACCAGGATCTGGAGGAGTACACAGCTCTTCAGGCAAAATCTGCAAAATCAAATAAGCCCGACCCCTGGGGTCACAGGTCAGCCACCAAACCGAACTGCCTTCAAGGCAACTGCTAACATGACATATCCTATCCAGCGAGCTGACAGGTACACAAAGCACAAAACCAGCTTTACACATCACCAGCAGCACCCTCCTGCTTTCTTTGTTGATATGTATAAATAGGTAACTGGCAGGCAGAGGCACTTCAGGACTACACTGGCCAGGAAATGAGGTGTGCATTAAGGTTCTATTCAGTCTGTGGCCATTGGTCCTCATGTCTTTAGAAGTCAGAGGAAATATCTTGACAAAGAATACAGTGACATTCCTCTGGGCCACAAACTCCAGGCCCATCCATCTGGGGTCTATTGTTAACACTGTCCTGAGCTCAAGTACCAGGGAAAGCATGCACCCTTTGAGGAGGAGGATGATAGGCTCCTAAATGGACAATCTACAAAAATGCTCAAATGCAGCCATGCTAACATGCAGGACAAGAACAGATAAAAAGAGACCACTGCGGCTGAGCACAGTGGCTCATGCCTGTAATCCCAGCACTTTGGGAGGCCAAGGTGGGAAGATCACCTGAGGTCAGGAGTTCAAGACCAGCCTGGCCAACACGGTGAAACTCCATCTCTACCAAAAATACAAAAACTTAGCCAAGTGTGGTGGCATGTGCTTGTAATCCCAGCTACTTGGGAGGCTAAAGCAGGAGAATCGCTTGAACCCAGGAGGTAGAAGTTGCAGTGAGCTGACATCACACCATCGCACTCCAGCCTGGGCAACAAGAGCAAAACTCCATTTCAAAAAAAAAAAAAAAAGAAGTCCATTTTATCACTTAGCTAAGTGATATCCAAACTGTTCCTCTTCCTTCAAAAGTAGTGTCTGTGGGGCCTGCACCAGACAGTGACTCTGCCCAGTGTTCCTCCAGACCCTACCTATAAGTGCTAAATCATCAAGAACACCAGATGTCTCACCTCTCTTCCTTCATGAATGATGCTTTTCCCGTCCTTGACATCAGCAATGATGGGAGCGATGGCAGCTGTCCCACTGAAATGAAGAGGCAAGGCCTCTGTGAGATGTGTTTTCCTTCAGTGCAAAGGTGACCCAGGGAGGCCCCAGAAGCCTCACCCCCCACACTCACACTGGGAGGCCCAGCTCCTTTGCTTTTAACACCAAGAAGTTTCCTTTCTTTAAGTGAAGCTGCAACAAAGAAAGCATGTGATTTCAGTGGCTAAGGAAGAAGTTTGGTTTTAATCAATTTTCTCAGAAGTGTATCTTTCTGCATTTAAAAAATAATGTTGTGTTCTTACAATTCATTAAAATCCATTTATTGCTTTCAGAAGGTACACTATATTCTGAATAAGTAATTTATTGTCAAACGCTTTAGTACTAAAAGCCAAAATGATTTAAATCACAGTGCTTTATTTCCTAGGATCAACTCATTATAAATTTAATAAAATGTAGCTCATTTCAGTATGAAAGTTTATAAGCATCCTTCAAATATCATTGAGGAGAAACACTCTTCTGTCATTCTACATTCCTCAATTAATAGCTAAAGGAATGTCACCAGAGAGCACTGCCTAACAGAGCAACCATCAAGCAAACTGCATGTAACTTAATAATACAATGACAGTGATAGGCTAACAAAAAGATGGATGGTTTTTTTATTTCTCTTGTATTTTTCAATTATTTGGCAATATGTCATTGCTTTTATCTTGGAGAAAAAAATTACAATTAAAAATCCTCAATATGATATTACGTTAGAAAGGCAAACTAATTCTATCACAAAGCTTCAATCGTTTTATAGGAAAAAAAATTTTTTTACACACAACACCAGAAAAAAGTCAGAAATGACATACAGGTCTTTGAGTGTTGAATTATATCTGATTTTCATTTTCTCCTTTAAATCTTCATCAACTATGTGCATCTTCTTTTAACTTCCTGAAGTCAAAAACTTATTCATAGGGCCAAGTCTCAAATTTGGATCTAAAATCGTTATTCTCAGGGTTCTAGAATTTTCCATTTTGAAAAATACCATCCTAGATGAAAGGATTACAGCTTCAGTGGGCCCATCACACAATGATGATTGATGGCTGACATCTTTAGATAATTAACAAGCATGTCATGACCCTGCATTCTCTCCACACCCAAATGGGTTTGAGGATAGCAACTAAATGTCTCTCTAATGTTTAAAAGGTACTTGCCGCTGAGGGCAGTGGCTCACGCCTGTAATCCCAGCACTTTGGGAGCCCAAGGCAGGAGGATCACTTGAGGTCAGGATTTCAAGACCAGCCTGGCCAACGTGGTGAAACGCCATCTGTACCAAAAATACAAAAATTAGCTGGGTGTGGTCGTGGGCACCTGCAGTCCCAGTTACTTGGGAGGCTGAGGCAGGACAATCACTTGAACCTGGGAGGAGGAGGTTGCAGAGAGCTGAGATCGTGCCACTGCACTCCAGCCTGGGCAACACAGCAAGACTCTGTCTCTAAATAAATAAAATAAATAAATAAATGGTACTTGAAGGCTGGGTGTGGTAGTTCACTCCTTTAATCCCAGCACTTTGGGAGGACTAGGCAGGCAGATCACTTGAGGTCAGGAGTTTGAGATCCGCCTGGCCAACATGGTGAAACCCCGTCTCTACCAACAATACAAAAATTAGCCAGGCAGAGTGGCAGGTACCTGTGATCCCAACACGGGAGGCTGAGGCAGGAGAATTGCTTGAACCTGCGAGGCGGATGTTGCAGTGAGCTGAGATGGCTCCATTGCACTCCAACCTGGGTGACAGAGGGAGACCCCATCTTTGAAAAAAAAAAAAGGTACTTGCAGACTTAAGGCAGGGAAACCCATCTCCCCAGGAGCTGAACTCAATCCATGGAGAGATGTGTTCCTCTCTGAGAAATGCAGGGTATTTCGAAGACTAGTGAGAGCCAGAATGCAGCCAACAAGGCCCAATAGTGCACCAGCTGCCCGAAGCCAAGGTCTTCCATCAGATGACTTTCTTGGATCCTTATGCCCAGAGACTCCCAGAACTTGACCTAGCTCAGCTTTATTGCTTTCCAAACCCTCACCTGAGAGCAGCAAATTAATTACGAGAGGGGAAAGGGGTTACAGGCTAATCCAGTGACAACAGCTCTCAGAACAGAAAAGCCAGGGCAGGCAGTTGGCAGCCCCCAGGAATGGCTGCCTGATAATAGAGCAACTGCCCGAGTGTGTAAAAGTGAGCTTGTCACATTTCATCATGCTCATTGTTACCTATTCAGGAAAGCAGGAATACAATTTAAAGAATACCATGTAAAAACAGTTGGAAAATCAGACAGTATAAATACAGATGATCAAAAATAAAAAATTTTTTAAAGTTTAAAAACTTATTTTGCTGTCTAGAAACTCAGAAACATATAAAATAAGCCTGTTAACAGTAATACTTAACTTTTATGAAACTCACATTATTCAAATAAATTGACAGAAATGATACTGGCAATGATCTTGCAACTAATATTACTACTTACTTTCATTATTATTTTCACCAGTAGGTTTTAGAATTTAGATAAAAATTCCAAATATATTTCAAAATAAACATGAAAAAAAAAATCTAAGCCTACAAAAAGGCAATGAAATCTTTTCACATATTTAGAGAAATTTGTTGCAAATTGTATTATGATAAAATTTTAATGCAAAATTCTATTAAAAATAATCCACTAGTCAGATCTTATACACAGTTTACTGTAATGAAAATTTTTAATGGAATTTGACCAATTTCACAGTTACAGATCTAGGCCTTTGTGAATGCTAGCCAATATTCCAAGCAATCTGCTGTTAGACCTTAACTATTGCAGGGAAATAAAGTAAAACAGAGTTAAAAGACTCTGAATACAAAGGCCTGATGGAGTCGAAGGAAAACAAAAACAGCTGCCTTCAATAATTTCTGAATTCGGCCGGGCGAGGCGGCTCTCACCTGTAATCCGAGCACTATGGGAGGCTGAGATGGGCGGATCACGGGAGGTCAGTTCGAGACCAGCCTGGCCAACATGGTGAAACCCCGTCTCTACGTACCAAAAATTAGCCAGGCATAGTGGCGGGCATCTGTAATCCCAGCTACACAAGAGGCCGAGACAGGAGAATCGCTTGAACTGGGAAGCAGAGGTTGCGGTGAGCTGAGATTGCACCACTGCACTCCAGCCTGGGCAACAAGAGCAAAAGTCCATCTCAAAAAATAAATAAATAAATAAAAATAAAAATACCGAATTCTAAAAGGATCGATTGTGGGCAAATATAAAAGAATATGGGCCAGGTGTGATGCCTCACGCCTGTATCCCAGCACTTATGGGAGGCCAAGGCAAGTGGATCAACTGAGGTCAGGAGTTCCAGACCAGCCTGGCCAACATGGCAAAACCCTGTCTCTACTAAAAATACAAAAAAAAAAAAAAAAAAAAAAAAATTACCAGGCATAGGTGGTGCATGCCTGTAATCCCAGCTACTCAGGAGGCTGGGATGGGAGGACTGTTTGAACCTGGGAGGTGGGGGTTGCAGTGAGCTGAGATCACATCACTGCACACTACACCCCAAGGGACAGAATGAGATTCCGTCTCTACAAAAGAAAAAAGAAAAAATATATACGGAAGCTGACAGGGCACTGGAAAAGAATTTAAAAGGAAATAAAAGTATGGGGTTATTTTGAGAAACAGAGCATCTAAACTCTGAAACCTGCAAGTGATGACAATTATGAAAGGTCAGTAGTAACACTCGTTGCAGGCTCATGGCCAGTTTCATTTCTATCGATTTATATTTGAAGATCTGCTATCTCTTCTTATTTCAGGTAACAGGAGCTGCTACTCTCAAATTATTAAATAAGTGCAAACCAAAGATTGCTGGCCAAGCCCGCAGTCACGTACAGCCCTCCGGAAAGGCTCCCTTACCTTACAGATGAAAGCTACGACCAGGGAAGGGTCCCTGCTCCCTCTTCTCCGGCTAACACCTGAGGAAAACACATTTGATTATAACAAGGTAAATGTGAAAGTTGTCAAGACATCACAAACCGAGTATGACCCCGATACCTAATCTCACTTCACATAAAAATTAAATGGATGTTGCTGTCCCAATAGAGAGGCTGAAGATACTAATAAACTCAAGAAGACGTTTTTTTTCACCTATTTATGTGGAAATGTGTTTGGGTAAATAAAAAACACAAAACTCTCACCAGAAAAACTTTGGCAAGTAAAATTTTTTTTTAAATGACACACTTCACCTAGGACTGGAGAAGAGAGAGAAAAAATAAATTGTAATGTGCTTTATAACACGTATTAGAATATACGAAACAACAAAAAAGTTCAAAGGCCTGCAGAGAAAATGCTGGTGCCAGTCGTCACCCGGAGCCATCCAAATGAGGACAGCATATAGAGTCGGCCTGTTCTCAGTCACTAGACACGAGACACGACCTCGGGACAGAAAGAGGAGCTGCCGAGCTTCGCCGACGCTGGCCTTCTGTTAAGGACAACAAACTGTGGAAGCAGCCCAACTCCTGAGCTACATCTAATCCTGGACTTTTAACTCTGTTTCCGAGTGGGTTGTCATTCTGGAAGAAGAGATGCAGATCCTCTCATTGATGCGACTGTCTCACTGGCTTAGCAGTTTTGGTTTCCACATTAATGAAAAATTTGCATGAATGTTACAGATGAAAAATACAAATGAAAAATACAAAATGAACCAGTTTGTCAGGCCCTGTTCTCCTCTGGGAAAACAGAACACAGGGTTGGGCCTACCCAGGCCCTGGGCTGGTCGTTATTAAAGCTCCAGGCTGCCACCTTTACAACAATCCTTCTCACTCTCCCCACGGGCCTAGTTATAATGAGCCCAGGAAGAAGTATCTGTTTTACACACACAGTTTTCTTATAAGAATGATTCTCCTTCAAACATGATGAGGCAGAGAATTAAGAAAATGCAAGGCTTTCCACTGCTTTGTTTTGTTTATACTATTACCATGTGGAAGGAGCTGCTCATTTTCACTCGACCCGGAGTCTGAAGATCGCTCTGGACTGAGCCTGCCCAGAGGCCTCTCTGGACTCTGCCATGGTTGGTGCTCTCCACTCCTCGGTTCACCTGGTCAGTACAGACACCACCAAATTACACACTGCACAAGGTGAGCTCACAGCCAAAGTCCAGATGTTCATACATGGGAATGCCAGAATGCCAATTAAATCAGCACATCTTTGACTATACAGTAAGAAATAACTAATTAGTTACCTTTCTACCTGGTTTTTGGGCTGCATTTATGTCCTGTTCATCTTTTTGTTTCTGCTTAGCTCACAGCCTTGCCCATGGTACCAACTCAACAATGTGTTATCCAAACAATGTGGGTTGTCGCCATGCATATTTATTATCATCAATCCCACTAAAAAAACATACACCCAAAGGGTACCTATCTCTAGGAAAAGGAGCATCATTTTACATTTAGTCAAGGCTCAAGATCAAGGGAAAAAAATTCACTGCTCTAAGAAGCTAAAGCACAGCTGCAACGACAATGAACATATGTTCATTCATTTAGGGCCACTGGGTACTGAAAAAATAATGATCAGCAAAACTGAGCATGTTAACAGTGATCACACAAATAACACATCAAAGTGAACTATTACATGCAATGGAGCGAAGAACAGGGTGCTAGAAACGGGACAACAGAGGGAATAACTCAGGCTGGGGGTGGCTACAGCAGGGCTCAGGTGAGAGAAGATATATGAGTAGAAGGAGCGAGCCAGGCCATGGGAGTGCTGCTCAGACCATCACAGTACTGGCCTATGAGCACTTGTGCCATTGCTCTAGCACACGCCTCCCCTCCCTGCCACCTCCTGCCCACAGTCGGCATAAATCTCATCTCCTCGCCAGGTTCTGGACTTCTCTGGCCTTTGTGGGGTGCTCTGGTCTGTTATTCATCAGCACTTGGTAAGCATCACATTAGTTAGCGCTATCAAGGAAATACCCCTACTGCTTGGTATTCTCTTCACATGTAAGTAAAACCAGACACAGAATGTCCTTAGCCACGCTCAGGACAAGACTGACTCTTCTTAAGCGAAGTCCACATCATCTGGCCCTGGCACTTTGGAGTTTGTAGGATCTTCTAACCCCCTAACGACACATCTTTTAGGTTTCTGCTATCATTATTTATTTTAAAAAGTCTATCTGTGCAAACCTCTTCACAATCCTGTCATAAAAAGAGGGTACTTATGCCTGTGGGAAAAAAACTTCCAAGCAATGAATGTGCAAACTGGGACACAATCTATTTCCCGACAGTGCTTGATGATGTAATATTCCAAAGCATAATCACTATCGTTAGGCGTGAGTTAGAGGTGCTTATCCATAAGATTATAAGCTCCTTAAGGGCAGGAACCATATCTTAATTCCTCAACTAAATTTTCTAATCATGCTCAGAACACAAACCAAGTGCCTAAAGCAAATGTTCCATTTCTATTATCACCCATGTTCTCTTTACTCAGGACCTACACCCGCCTCCTGGGACATCTGGCTTTCATACTCACTGTATATGGGGACCTGGTAAACTGTCATGGTCTCATCCTTGTATTCTGGGGCAGAGTGGGGCCGCACAGCTACAAGAAAACCACACAACACCAAAGTGATTGCATTAGTGAAGACGTGGAAAGACTAACTTCCACAATCGCCAAGCAGGAATTGCCTGCAGTGAACTGCCTCAGTCTTATGGTGGGAATCTGACACAAAAACCAGACTGTCTAAGGAGATTACAATTTTTAGGAAATAAATAAAAGTGTATTTTTGTCAGCCATTTATATTTACTACAGCCAGATGAAAGGACATTATAATCATTGGTGACTATCAATTAAAAATTTAAAAACAAGGCTGGGCACAGTGGCTCATGCCTATAATCCTAACACCTTGCGAAGCCAATGCAGGTAGATCACAAGGGTCAAGAGTTCAAGACCAGCCTGGCTAAAATGGTGAAATCTCATCTCTACTAAAAATACAAAAATTAGCCGGGGTGGTGCTATTAGGTGGTGCGTGCCTATAGTCCCAGCTACTCAGGAGGCTGAGGCAGAAGAATTACTTGAACCTGGGAGGTGGAAGTTGCAAGTGAGCCAAGATCACGCCACTGCTCTCCAGACTGGGCGACAGAGCAAGACTCCATCTCAAAAAAATAAATACATAAAAATAAATAAATATATATATTTAAAATCAAGAAACTAGTACTCAGCTTTCAGAGGTCCAAGTTAACAAATAGAATTGTGAAGCTAGAGAACCTATCATCTCAACTAGAAGAGCTGATATATATTTTGAAACAAAATATTAGTGTTTCTATAAAAGAGGAGTATTAACAACCCACAGATGCACACCAGTGCCGGGAAGAGGGCCTTACTAGCATCCTCAGTGAGGCCTCTTCCCATCAGGAGGCCATAAGCCTCCCGGCATGGCTGGAGCTGCAATTCAACATACAAAGTTGGTCACAAAACCTTTAGGAGCCCCTCACCACACCCTCCGCCCCGTCCCCTGGTTACAGGAAATTCAAAGAAACTCAACGCCGAGAAGCACCTCTAGAACTGAGGCAGGAGTCCTATCTAAACAGTGAACGCTCACAGCATGTACACAGGCATGGATCAGCTGTTCAATTACTCCTGCCTACCTGGTCCCTATTTTTGCAGCATGAGGTGGAAGCACAGGAAATGTCAACAGGCACTATTTAAAAAACCCATCTCCAGCCAGGTGCGTTGGCTCACGCCTGTAATCCCAGCACTCTGGGAGGCCAAAGTGGGTGGATCATGAGGTCAAGAGATTAAGACCATCCTGGCCAACATGGTGAAACCCCATTTCTACTAAAAATACAAAAAATTAGCTGTGTGTGGTGGTGTGTGTCTGCAGTCCCAGCTACTTCGGAGGCTAAGACAGGAGGATCGCTTGAATCTGGGAGATAGAGGTTACAGCGAGATGAGATTGCACCACTGCACTGCAGCCTGGTGACAGAGCCAAGACTCCGTCGAAAAAACAAAAACAAAAACAAAACAACACCACCATTTCAAGGTGATGAAGCATTTGATTTTGAGGTTTGATTTCGATGTTTTTAATCGATTCTAATTTGAGAGGTCAGGGCATATATGAGTAAGAAATAGCAGATAATGAGTCACAGACAAAGACATACCCAGTTCTATTCCTTTCAATGGACCAGAAAATACTTTGATTGCTTCGAGGTATTTTTCCTAATGAAAAACAAAGAAACGAGCAGTTATGGTTAAACAAACGTAGAACACAGCAAGTATTCAAGTATTTTAAAGATTACCAATAGGTATCAACAAAAAACAAGCCTTAGTATTTGGAACATCATTTATTACAAATGTTTACTATGCGTCCACTGTGTCATATGCCAAGGATTTAGCAGGAAAGAGATGGAGTCCTTGATTTAATCAGGCCAGTGGAGAAGACAAAATGAAACACGATAACAAAAACAGCTTAGTGGCAATTATGCTAAGTGCTCTGCAAGGAAAATGAAAAATACAGAGGGCTGGGATCCAACTTGTCTGGAGAAGAGACAGTTCTGGAGTCAGTGACCCTCTAGCTGAGCCCTGAAGGTTCAGTAAAATATAGGCAGCAGTTAGAAGAGGCAGAGGGAACTAGTGGATGGACGAAAGTCCTGAAGTGAACAGGGAGTTAGAGGGTCTTAAGAGTTAGCCATGGAAGCTGCAGCTCAGTGATGGGCACAGATGGAAGTGTAGGTAGAGGCTGGAGTCTACAGGACTTGCAGGCTATATCAAGGTGTTTTGGACTGTATTGCAAGGCGGAGCCTACAAAGGGCTTTCGGGTAGCCAGTGACACATGACTCCTCTGTCTTAAAGTGACCTCTCTGGCTGCTGTGTGGCAGATGGATTACAGGAAGGCAAGAATGGGTATAGGAGGCTTTTGTAGTTTACAGGTGTAGAAAACAGAGATAAGGAAGGCCTCAAAAAGAGACAAATGGATGGATTTCAGGCTGGGCATGGTGGCTCATGCCTGTAATCCCAGCACTTTGGGAGGCCAATGTGGGTGAGGCACAAGGTCAGGAGTTCGAGACCAGCCTGGCCAAGATAGTGAAACCCTGTCTCTCCTAAAAATACAAAAAATTAGCTGGGCATGGTGGCAGGCACCTGTAATCCCAGCTACTTGGGAGGCTGAGGCAGAGAATTGCTTGAACCCAGGAGGAGGAGGTTGCAGTGAGCCAAGATTGCGCCACTGCACTCCAGCCTGGCACCTGGCAACAGATTGAAACTCTGTCTCAAAAAAAAAAAAAAAAAAAAAAGGAAATTTACTGAATAAAAAGAATAGCTACTCTTTCTTGTGTGCCTACTTGGTGCCAAACATCTTATAAAGTGATCTAGTGCTTTAGATGTGCTACATCATTTAATCTTTAACAACTCTACGAAACATTATAGTAATCTTATAGATGAATAAACCAAAGCTCCGAAAGGTAAAGTAACTTGTTCGAGGTCAGTAACACAGTTCATCAGGTTTGGAACTCAAGTCTTTTTAACTTGAAAGGTAAAGTGTTTCAACTACCAGGTATCTCTGGAAGGCAGATGATTAATTTGCAAAAAGGAAAATTCTTGTTACTGACATTACAAAAAGAAAGGTTGGTTTTGAAAGGTGAGGAATGACTCACCAGTTGTGGAGGTCCAGAAAGTACACACTTTGGGAGCCCGGTTTCCTTTAAAGTAAGAATCATTCCTAAAAAGGATGAATAAAATCAGATCTCTAATCAACTGGACCTGTAGTCACTATTAGGAGGAGCACCCCGTACTAATCCACCTATTTATCTACATGTCCTCCTTCCAGCTTCAGAAGTATCACCAGGGAACACGTACAGAGCAGAAGTGCTGCTGGCTAGAGGTGTAATGGACACCAAATATTCTTTAAAGGTCTCTAGAATGGGCTGAGCTGTTACCAGGGTGAAGCAGCAAGGCACCCAGTGTACAGAATTTAAAGAATCATGCACGTGAAGGGCTGGACTTAAGTTTTGCACCCTAAGTGCCTCACCCTAGCCTTGGCCCTAAGAAGGGAGACTGGTCTAACACTTCACTCCTTCCTGTCCCTGCCAGCAACCCCACGGAATTTGGCTGCAACACAATCCTGACCTCCCCAGTTGACAGACATAAATGACTGGGTAATATGGACAGTGGGTATGCAAGTGGCTGCCAATGGCATCTGCGGTAAACATATTAACTATAATCACCACTGCTAGACTCTCCACTTTACTGCCACAAATCTCTGGTCCAGCAATCCAAGAAACTAAGTGGATTGTAACACTTAAGAGGCAGTATCCACATTAAAATCTGCTGTTCTGAGTCACAGCTTTTAATGCTCTGTACTGCAGCTGACTGGGCTGGTATAAAAAGAATTCCAGGCCAGGCATGGTGGCTCATCCCTGTAATCCAACACTTTGAAAGGCTGAGGCAAGAGGATCGCTTGACCCCAGGAGTTTGAGACCAGCCTGGGCAACATGGCAAAACCCTGTCTCTACAAAAAATACAAAAAAATTAGCCAGGTGTGGTGGTGCATGCCTGTGGTCCCAGCTATTTGGGAGGCTGAGGTGGGAGGATCACCTGATCCCAGGAGGCAGAGGCTGCTGTGAGCCAAGATCGTGCCACTGAAAAAAAAGAAGTCTAGTTGCCCACCCCGGACTCGGAAAAATGGTAAAGCAGGTTAAAATTCTGGAGACTTACCACCAGCTTCTGACACTACAAAAAGTGTACTCACCACATAAGCCCCCAACGTTAGACCAGTGCATCCGTGTCAGAAATATGTTGTCCAGGCGAGCAACCTTCAACCTAAAAATGAGAAAACGTTTGAACAGTATAACGTGAAGAGCACAATGACCACTTTTGCTATTAAAAAAACACTGGTGTCTCATTTAGGCTTTCAAACCCCATAATCAACTCCTCCCAAAGGCAAGATATTGACTCACTTGTGCTCCTGCATGAGTCTCTGAACGCCTTCTCCACAGTTGAAGAGATACCTAAAAGACAAACATTACACAAGACACTCAGAAGGTTTTATTCTGTAAACTCTCTGACACCAATTAGATGCTTTATTGTAGCATCTAATGGAAAAAGAATAAAAAAGAAAAAAAAAAAAAAGTCCATGTTGAACTACCGAGCCATATTTCCGCTATTAGGATGGTGGGTTTTGAGTCCTCCTTAGAAGAGGTGGAGTGGGGGGGCCTGTGTGTGTGGCTGCTGGTCCTTTCTCCACCACTGGCTCTTCACCAGATCTGTCCACCCCACACGCTAGCAACGACGCACTGGCCTTGGGGTGCACGGAAGAGGATGAAGCGCCAAGAGTACTGAGTGCCAGGCCGGGGCCCAACGGCTGGGAAGAGGACGTTCAGACCTAAGTCTTAAATTCTTCATATATCCCCAGAAATCACATGAATGCAAAGAATCTGGGAGTTCCCAACCACTAAAACTCCAAGAATCCCCGCAGCAGTGAAATCCCACACGTGTGAAGTAGGGAAGCCGAAGCGCTGGGAGGTGCCCGGATGCTCTGAGATACACTGCACTGAGGGCCCAGCGGGATTGGGAGTGGCTCGTTGAGGGGACTCCGGGCGCGGCGCACTGACCGGTTGTACTCGGAGAAGACGTAGAGCGCGGCGCCCGCGTCCCGGCGTCCCGAGGCCACCACCTGCAGGTACACGGTGTTCGGGCTCTCAGAGAACCCCGACGGGCCGCGCTTCTCTCGCGTGCGCAGGTGCCGCAGTGGGTCCTTGGGCGGCCGCTGGCGGCGGGCAGATCCCTGCGACAAGGAGCGCTCCTGCGACATGGTGCGCCTGGCCGCGGACCGCAACAGGGAGCAGAGGGCCCACATGCGCCTGTCTCCACCAGAACTGAGAAAGTCGCCGGTCACCTCAGTCCGCGTGCCCCATGCACCGCCCAGCCGCTCCGCATGGCGGATCCAGCCAATCAACGCGCCGCGCACAGAGCTGCCCGCCTACGCGAGGCTGGTCATCCAATAGAAAGGAGTCTTACCGCTCGGGACTTGTCAATTGGCAGCGGCCATAGAGTAGAGGACTACTAGAGCGTCTCAAGCTGCCCCGCCCCTGGTTCTTTTCCGGTTTCCAAGTCTCAATTTTTTTCCGGAAGCCGTCCTTTCTCCTGGGGCGGGACTTCCGGAAGCACAGGGCCGGGAAAAGCCTTTCTGAGGAAGTCGGGTCCTTGGAGGTTTGAGTTTCGCTGAGCGGCTCCTGTTCACACCAGAATAAGCTGTGCCCTCAGGTACGTCAGCCCCTCCGAGCTTGAGTTTGAGGTGGTTGTAGTGATTGTGAGGATTAAATGTGAGGAGATCAATTGTATTGAGCATTAGCGTAGGCGCTTTTGCTGATTTTATTTCCACTGTAATTCGTATGCATACGTGTTAGAAAATGATCATTTTTACGTGTTGGCGCGCTCCTGTGGTCCCCGCTACACGAGAGGCTGAGGCAAGAGAATCTCTTACGCCCGGAGGCGGAGGTTGCGGTGAGCCGAAATCGCGCCACTGCCCTCCAGCCTGGGCAACAGAGCGAGACCCTGTCTCAAAACAAAACAAAAAAATATTTTTAGTGTTTTTTGGAAAGAAAAGCAAGAATAGTTGGACAAGCTCTAAAGCAAGACAGTCTTGGCTGATTTGCTAGCTGCGAGATCTTGACCTCTCGGGGCTTCAGCTTGCTTATCTGTAGAATGTGAGTAATAACAGCAATAACAGAATCCTACTTCAGAAGATATTTAGAATTCAGTTACCTAATAATATATCAGCAGCCCTTTGAGAGGCACTGTCACAGAAGAAGCACCCAGTAAATGGTAGAAAATTAAGGAAAATGCAAAATGTTTCAACTCACATACAATATAGCTGACCAGGGACATCACAGAGATAGGTGTCCCAATACCAGCTCTTTGAAAAACACACTTAGTCTCATCTTATATATCTAATAAGGATTTCTCACCGAAAGCGATTTCATTTATTAAAACAGCTAGAAATATAGGGAGCTCCCTTAAAAGAGGGAGATAATTTACCTGGAAGCTCCACTCAAATACAAATTTTTTTAAATGAATACTGAAAGATGTCACTTTTATTTAGGAAATAGGAGAGATTCAAGTCATATCAATTCCTGCACAGAAATCCTGACACCTGACTTTCCAGGATGAAACATTTTCATATGCACACCGGTTTTCTCTTGGTTTCTTCAGTTGAGTCAAAACAAGCGTTCCTCTTTCCCCATGTATTTTTGCTCATTAGGGTATTTCTTGAGCTGTTTTCATTCAAATATGTAATATTTTTACAGAAGATTACCACCCACTGTGTGAAAACGTTTTGTACTTGAAATAACCATCCCGGTGAGGGTCAGGAAAACGCTTCAAATCTGTTTTACACTGTTAGAGTCCTTTACAAACTGAAAAGATTATCATACCACCATCCCCATAAGTATTCAAAATAAAAACAATAGTTTTTTTGTTTGTTTGTTTTTTTGAGACAGTCTCGCTCTGTCCCCAGGTTGGAATGCAGTAGCGCAATCTCGGCTCACTGCAACCTCTGCCTCCTAGGTTGAAGCAATTCTCCTGCCTCAGCCTCCCAAGTGGCTGGGACTACAGGGAGGCTGAGGCAGGAGAATTGCTTCAATCTAGTTGTGAGCTACATTGTGCCACCCCGCCCGGCTAATTTTTGTATTTTTAGTAGAGATAGGGTTTCACCATGTTGGCCAGGCTGGTCTCGAACTCCCGACGTCCAGTGATCTGCCTGCATGGGCCTCCCAAAGTGCTGGGATTATAGGCCTGAGCTGCTGGGGCCAAAAACAGTAGTTTGTAAAAGCTGCTTGAAGGCTGGGCACCATGGCTCCTATCTGTAATCCCAGTACTTTGGGAGGCCAAGGCTGGAGAATAGCTTCAGACTAGTAGTTCCATAATGCACTGTGGCCAGGCATGGTGGTTTATGCCTGTAATCCCAGCACGTCGGGAGGCCCAGGCAGGCAGATCACCTGAGGTGGGGAGTTCCAGACCAGCCTGACCAACATGGTGAAACCCCGTCTCTACTAAAAATTTAAAAATTAGCTGGGTGTGGTGGTGCACACCTGGAATCCCAGCTACTGGGGAGGCTGAGGCAGGAGAATCAGTTAAACCCGGGAGGTGGAGGTTGTAGTAAGCCAAGATTACGCCATTGAACTCCATCCTGGGTGACCAAGGGAGACTCCATCTCAAAAACAAACAAATAAGCTCTGGCAATAACGCGAGACCCTATATCTACCAAAAAAGACTAAAAATTTTAAAAATAGATAGCCAGACAGGGTGGCATACAGCTGTTGTCCCAGCTACTCTGGAGGCTTAGTCAGGAGGATCACATGAACCCAGGGGTTTCGAAGCTCACGGTTTTGAAGATGCAGTGAGCTATGATCATACCACTTTACTCCAGCCTGGCTTACTCTACAAAAAAATTAATTTATTCATTAAAATTGCTTTTAAAAAGTGTAATGCAATAAAATACTGATTTGTTTTTTCCTGTGATGACTACTTTGATCCTTTTAAATACATATATCAAATTTCAGACACACACAAAATCATTGGTTCCTCTATTTTATGGATGCCCTATGTGCATATCTATCTGTTAGGTAATCTCAGACTACTTATCTCAAAACCATAGGAAGAATCACTTTTGGTCATCTACTTACATAAAATTCTGAGGGCTGGATGGTATTTGGGTTATTTCTAGGGGCCTGTATGCCTTTCTGCACTTACACTGTAGGTCCTATTATTCCTGGTATGTGAAGATGACAGCTAGTACGTCTTCAATCTGAGGTCATACTGGAATGTAAATTTCATAAGCCTGGGATTTGTGTATCTGGTTCTCTGTTGTATCATTAGCTCTTAGGACAGAGTCTGGCTTGTGGCAGACAAGAAATACTAGGAAACTAGCCAATACTAGGAAACTAGAAATACTAGAAACAAGCCAGTAGCTTACATGAGGTTTTCAATTTACAGCTAAGCAGGATCTAAAATTCAATCAAGACAACAATGACTGTGTTTTCTGAAGGGGATTGGTTTGACTGGCACCCCCAAAAGGGTAGTTCAGAGAGTCGGAAACAGAAAAGTGTCTCTGGACTTGCTGGAGTAGAGGCAGCCTGGCCATCAGGACAGCAGAGAAAGTGGAAATCTAGGTGACAGACTTTTGGAAGTCAGTGACATCAACAATGAATATAATCCAGCCACTTTCTCTTGCTTTGCATCTCTTTTTGTTTTCCGTTTTATATATGAACAGCTTGTGGCGGGAGTGGAACCTCCAACATGGCCCCACTCACAGGTGTGGGACCTGGGTATTGGCTCTGCTGGGGGTGCTTTGGTTCATTTCCCATTGCCTTTCCATCTATGTAGACAGTCCACATTCAGTAGTCAGGCTGAGCTTCTTTGAATGGTGGTCAGCCTCCAGGAGGATAAAGGGAATTGCAGTGCTTCTGAAGAATTAGGCCCAGAAATCAACGCAAGACACAGACAGCAGCCACCTAGATTCAAAGGAAGGAAAATTATTCTACCTCTTGAGGGGAGAAGTATCCATGTCACATTGCAAAAGGGCCCTTGGAATGGAAAAATCCAGGCTTTCTTGGAACCCACTGATTATCCTAGGGGGTCCTATGAAGAGATATCTGCCGGGCAGAATAATCTGGCCAATGAATGCTGGTAGCAGTACATTTTCATATGCCTGTAGTTACAGAGGTATCATTTGACTTTCTCCTGTAAGTATGGTTGCCACGAGCTAGTCCACTCATCTCTGGCCATCTCTTAGGTGTATTCAGAAATAGGACTTTTATACCTACAAAGCTGGGGCAGTTCTGGGATCCCCAAGATCTGCTGATCTGACCAAGAGACACATACTTTGGGGCCCTGTCTGAAATTCTCGCTGGCCTTCTCCACACAGACATTCATTCATTGATTCATTTGATACGCACTCACACGCACGTGCACACACAGACACACGAGTTTCTAGATACTGTTCTAGGATTCTAGATACTGTACTAAGACCTTGATGTACAGAAAGATCAACAAGGTTGTGGGAAGTAGAAAAGTTCCTTTTTAAAGTTTCCTTTCTTGTTAAAGAATAATGTGCTAATAACTCTTTGTTAAGCCCTCTCCTATGTAGCTATGTAGCTGTTAGAGATGCCATGCTTACAGGCATGTAGCACATTCTATGTCCTTGTACTTTAACCAAGATATCTGTGCTGGACGTGCTCACAAGCATGTCCCTGTTCTCCGTTGCTTTTACCTGTTTAGAAAATTTTTAAGTTATTAGCCAATCGGGTTTTAGTTTACATCGTGAGGTATGGCTCCAGCCAATGGAGATAAGATGCAGCACTAAGGACGACCCCAAATGTGTAAGGAATAAATTTGTGTGTGTCCTTTGTTCTTTGTACTCTTGTGGCACGGTGGCTACCAGGGGTACCCTTCCTGCGGTCCAGGAAGTAAAAATTTTGTTGCTGAAAGATCCTTTGTCCCAGTACTAATTTTTTTTTCTTTTTTTCCTATTAAACCAAAAACAAGCCCAGTACTAATTTTTCTTTGTGGCACTGAGCATCTATTTCCAACATCTATTTCCAACAAAGGTCTTGCTCTCAGAAAGCTCAGAAAGTTGGTGTCTTGGAGAGTGGGATGGGGTCCCAGGGCACACAGGAAAATGTTATAATAAATTAGGTCAGGGATGCTTTTGTCTTCATTGGGTCTTAGGTGTTTCTGATTTAGATCCCTAGAAACCCAACAACTCCAAACTTGATGGCCACAATGCATCTGAGCGAGAATTGGTTTCTGAAAATAAAGTTATTTTGGGCTGGGTGTGGTGGCTCATGCCTGTAACCCAGCATTTTGGAAGGCTGAGGCGGGTGGATCATCTGAGGTCAGGAGTTTGAGACCAGCCTGGCTAACATGGTGAAACCCCATCTCTACCAAAAATACAAAAAATTAGCCCGATATGGTGGCATGCTCCTATAGTCCCAGCTACTCAGGAGGCTGAGGCAGGAGTCACTTGACCCTGAGAGGTGGAGATTGTAGTGAGCTGAGATGGTGCCACTGAACTCCAGCCTGGGCTACAGAGTGAGACTCCGTCTCAAAAAAAAAAGTTATTTTGAAACAAATCACGTTGTCAGCCAAGAACAGACTACGTTGCCCTCAGGTCCCTGAGTGGGTTCTCAAACTGCCTGTTTTCACTAAGAACTTTGAAATTCTTTAGCAAGAACGTCCCACTTTACTATAGCAGCTAGGCACTAGCACAACTGTCTCCTTGCTTCTCTCTCCTTTCAGGCAGGCAGAACCCTCTGCTGGTACACGCCTGGCTTACGGCCCAACCTCCTAAAGAAGACTCCTGACAACACTACTAGTATGAAATCGTTTACCTCATTTCACAGATGAGGAGACTGAGGCTAAAAAGCTTCATAACTTGCTGAAGTCTAGTCCATTGACTTAACCATCTTGTAGGCTTAACCAACATGTTGGACTTACCACAGCATGGGGACAGAATTTGGGTCTTTTGGCCTAGCCTTCCCATTTAGAAAGGGCCTCAAATCCAACCCTTTGTAGTACTGTGTTTCTTTTTTTTTTTCCAGACGGAGTCTTGCTCTGTTGCCGGGTTAGAGTGCAATGGCGGGATCTCGGCTCACTGCAACCTCCAACTCCTGGGTTCAACCAATTCTCCTGCCTCAGGCTCCTGAGTAGCTGGGATTACAGGTGTGCACTACCACGCCCAGCTAATTTTTGGATTTTTAATAGAGACAGGGTTTTACCATGTTGGCCAGGATGATCTTGATCTCTTGACCTCGTGATCTGCCCGCCTCGGCCTCCCAAAGTGCTGGGATTACAGGCGTAAGACACTGTGCTCAGCGATAGTACCGTGTTTCTAAACGAGATTATACTTGGGACCAACCCAAATGCCCATCAATGATAGACTGGATAAAGAAAATGTGGCACATATACACCATGGAATACTATGCAGCCATAAAAAAGGATGAGTTCATGTCCTCTGCAGGGACATGGATGAAACTGGAAACCATCATTCTCAGCAAACTGACACAAGAACAGAAAACCAAACACCGCATGGTCTCACTCGTAAGTGGGTGTTGAACAATGAGAACACACAGACACAGGGAGGGGAACATCACACACCAGGGCCTGCAGGGTGGGTGTCCAAGGGAGCAATAGCAGGGGGATTGGGGAGGGATAGCATTAAGACAAATACCTAATGTAGATGACGGGGGGATGGATGCAGCAAACCACCACCATGGCACGTATATACCTATGTAACAAACCTGCACAATCTGCACATTTACCCCGGAACTTAAAGTATAATAAATTGATTTAAAAATAATAATAAAAATTTAAAAAAGGTTATACATTGACTCAGAGGAATATACATTGACTCATAGGAATACATTGAGAGGAATGAATGAAGATGCTTTTCAGACAATTTTAAACTCGTAGGCTGGGCACAATGGCTCATGCCTATAATCCCAGCAGTTTGGGAGACTGAGGCAGGCGGATCACTTGAGGCCAGGAGTTTTGAGACCATCCTGGGACATATAGTGAGACCCCCATCTCTACCAAAATAAAAATAAAAAAATAATAAACTTGTGTCGTCTTACTGAATCCCACTGTCTATACCGAGGGTCAGCAAACTAAGGACTGTTGCCAAATCCAGGCCGTCACCTATTTTCATAAGTCGTATTGGAACACATTCTGGTCTTTGTTTACTTATTGTCAACATCGGCATTGATGCCGCAGCAGCAGACTCAATTGCTGCAACACACCACGTGACCCAGAGCCTGAACTATTCACTACCTGACCTTTTACAGATGTTTGTGTTCTTATGAAAGAGTAAAGTCTTAATTCAAAGTTTGCAAGGTAAAAAAGTTACAGCCAGTTAAATTTGCTTTTGAAGAAAGAAAAATATTTTGTGTAAATCTAGTGTAGCCTAAGTGTGCAATGTTTATGAAGTCTGGAGTTGGCCCGGCGTGGTGGCTCATGCTGTAATCTCGGCACTTTTGGAGGCTGACATAGGAGGATCACTTGAGGTCAGGAGTTTGAGATCTGCCTGGCCAACATGGTGAAACTGTGTCTTTACTGAAAATACAAAAATTAGCCAGGTGTGGTGGTGGGCGCCTGTAACCCCAGCTACATGGGAGGCTGAGGCAGAGAATTGCTTGAACCCGGGAGGCAGAGGTTGCAGTGAGCCGAGATTGCACCACTGCACTCCAGCCTGGGCAATAGAGCGAGACTCAGTCTCAAAAAAAAAAAAAAAAAAAAAAGCCTGTAGTCATGTACACCAATGTCCTAGGCTTTCACATTCACTCATCATTCACTCACTGATGCGCCCAGGGTAACTTCCAAACCTGCAAGTTCCATTCATGGTAAGTGCCTTATTCAACTGTTATTTTATTTTATTTTTTTTTGAGATGGAGTCTCACTCTGTCGCCCAGGCTGGAATGCAGTGGCGCGATGTCGACTCACTGAAACCTCTGCCTCCCGGGTTCAAGCGATTCTCTTGCCTCAGCCTCCCGAGTAGCTGAGATTACAAGTGTGCGCCACCATGCCTTTGTATTTTTAGTAGAGAGGGGGGTTTCACCATGTTGGTAAGGCTGGTCTCGATCTCTTTACCTCGTGATCTGCCCCCACCCCCGGTCTCCCAAAGTGCTGCGATTACAGGCGTGAACCACCGTGCCCGGCCTGCAATTAGAAGTTTGAAAACATTGAGAGATTTCCAGGATGGCAAGATGAGGAAGGGTATCCTAGCCAGAGGGGGCAGCATGGAGTCAGGAAAGGTAGGAGCGTACCCAAAGCGATACGATACACAGTAGTTCACCGAGGCTCCACTTCATTACAGGTTCACTTTCTACACATTTCATGTGTCCAGGTCACCTGCTCCTCCCAGCACTCTTCCAAGGCGTAGCCTATTACTATTCTCATTGTACAGATGAGAAACTGAGACCTAAAGGGATTAACTTGCACAAGATTACAAAACTAAGTAATGCAGTTAGCGTGCACACCAGGCGGCTTAGTTCCTGAATTCATGTGCCTCCCAACTCACCATTTCGCCTCCAACAGTTGCTATTACTGTAGGATACATTCAGGATGAAGTAGGATGAAGGAGGATCGGCGAGGTGGCTGGCAGTGGGCAAAAGTCACAACAGGAAGGGGCTTGGATGTTTCCTTTTATCCTTTCATTCTGCAACCCCTCCTCCAGTTTGCCTGGGTCAGAGGAGGCGCAGAATCAGGTCCCGGAGGAGTGCGATGCGCGCCCGTAGTCATTAGAGGGCGGAGAAGCGCTGGCCCTGGGGAAGGCTGAGCTAGGAGGCGGGATCGCCTGCGCGTTTGTTGATTTATTCTCAGGGATCTGGGAATTCTAGAATTCTTTAGTTTAGCACTTTCCACTGACAGTATTCTAAAATCATGCACACAGTCACTGCAGGGCTGTGGGGGACTCTTAAATAACCGGGAATGCCACTCGGGTCACTGTCCACATTTGCCTTCCCGGTTATGGTGCTAACGGTGCCAGATGGTCCCAAAAGGATCAGGGTTTACTGTTTAATTCTTTACTCAAACTGCAGCTCAGGGATACGTTCTCAGGGGCCTCGGCGTGTGTGTGGTCTGTGTCTGTATCTGTGTGTATGTGCTATGTGTGTGTGTGTGTACATGTGAAGTGTGTGTGTTTGTGTGTGTATCTGTATGTGTCTGTGTGAGCATGTGTGTGAAAGTGTATGTGTATGTGTGGGATGTGCATATATGTGTGTTTTTGTGTACGTATGTGTGTATATGTGTGTGTGTGTTTATGTGTGGATGTGGGGGGCATGTGTGTATGCATGTGTCTGTGTGTGTGTGTGTGTGTGTGTGTGTCTCTTTCATTTAATTGGTTTCCTTATGTTACTCACATTTGGGAAATGCCGCTGCAGGATCCTGTGCTTGCTGGAGGCATCCTTGGGGTGGGGCCCGGGTGTGTCAGGGTGTCCCGTGTGGGGACAGTAATAACGTGGGGTGTCAGGAGCTGCCCAGGGAGGAGAGTGAACGTGGTGCGGCTGGCTTCTGTGGAGACAGTGTGGTACAGTCAGAGGTTCATGGACTTTGGGGTGCTGAACCTGACCCAGAGCAGCCAGGTAACCTTGGGCAAATGTCTTACCACTCTGTGCCTGGCCCTCCAGGATTGCCATGAGGATGAAAGGAGGTAGTAGAGGTAAGGAATGTGCATCTCTCCCTCCTTCTCCTTTCCCCCATCCTCTCCCTCCCTTCCCAGTCCCCTCTGTCGCTCTGCCTCTTTCCCTCCCTCTCTCCCCCTCTTTTCTCTGTCTCCCTACCTTCCTTCACCTCTCTTCTTTCTCCCTCATTCCTCCTCCCTCTTCTCTCTCTACCCTTTTCTCTCTTCCCTTCCTCTCCTTCCTGTTCCTTCTTTCCTTCTCTCTCCCTCCCTTGCTCCCTCTCTTCTGTCTTTCCTTTTCACTCTGTCTTTCTCTTTCTCTTCCTCCCTTCCTTTCCCTCTCTCCCCCATCTTTCTTTCCTCCTCACTCTCCATCCCCGTTTCTCTCTACCCATCCCTTTCTCCCATTTTCTCCTTCCCTTTCTCTCCTTTTTTTTTTTTTTTTTTGAGACAGGATCTTGCTCTGTCGCCCGAGCTGGAGTGCAGTGGTGAGATCTCAACTCACTACAACCTCTGCCTCCTAAGTCCAAGCGATCCTCCCACCTCATCCTCCCAAGTAGCTGGGACTACAGGCTTGCGCCACGATGCCCAGCTAATTTTTGTATTTTTAGTAGAGACGAGGTTTCACTCTGTTGACCAGTCTGGTCTCAAACTCCTTGGCTCAAGTGATCTGCCAACCTTGGCCTCCCAAAGTGCTGGCATTTCAGGTATGATCCACCATGCCCGGCCCCTTTGTCTTTTTCCCCCTCTTTCTCCTTCCCTTGCTCCCTCGCTTCCCTTTTTTCCCTTCTCCCTCTCTTTCTCTCTCTTCTCTCTCTTTCCCGCTCCGTCTCTCAATCTCTCCAGTTGTGTCTCTCAATCTCCCAGTCTCCCAAGGTTCAGAATCCTTTCCCATTTCTTTTTCCGGCAGTTAACGCACTATATTGTCATCATTTACCTGCTACATGTCTTTCTAGACTGTGGCCTCAATAGGGGCAAAGGACAAGGAGTTTGTATCTGATTCTAAGGGAATGGGAAGTCCCCAGAGGGTATTTGAGTGGACAGTGGAAAGATCGGGTTTTCATTTCCGGAAGCTGGCTCTTGCTGCTGTTGGCTGCTGTGTGGAGAGGAAGCAGGGAGGGCACAGGGGCACGGCGAGCCTGTAGGGGCCGGCTTGTAGCCTGGACTGAGGTGGGAATGGCAGAGAAGAAGAGAAGTTGACAAGTCAGGACCTGACATCCAGTTTTACACGGAACCCTCAGAGCCTGCTGATGGATAAGGGGCGTAGTCAAGGAAAAGCAATATTCAGGAATCCAGGAGAACTCCAAGGTTTTGACCTGGCCAAGTGGGCTGATGAAGTTGCCTTTCGCGAAGATAGTAAAAGACAGATGGGGAGCAGATTTCGGGTAAAAAGCAAGAGTTCTGTTTTGCACATGTCATATTTGGATTGCCAATTGCAGGTAGATCCAGCATGTGCTCTGTTCCACACTCACTCTGGAGTTCTAGGAGAATTTAGGGTTGGGGATATAAAATTGCGGTTCATTGACATTCAGATGTTGTATGAAGCCCCGGGGCTAGCTGAGATCCCCTGGGGAGAGTAATCTCACATAGTGAAGAAGACGTGACCCAGGCCTAGCCCAGAGACTGTGACATTCCCTATATTGAAACTTAAGCAGAAGAGTTGGAGCTGGGAAAGGAGGCCAAGGTAGAGCCGCCAATGAGTCGTCAGAAAACCAGTAGCATGTAGGGTCTCAACATGAAGTAGTGGCAGCATTTAAGCAGAGTGAGAATTCTGTCAAACACTGCTGAGAAGTCAGATTTCACACGAACAGAGGTGGGCAAATCAGCACCACTTAGCATGCTCAGCTACCGGTCATGGCCCCCTTCCCCACGCCCATTCCCACCTCAGACAGCACCTCAGAATCCTTTTCAACACAGTGTTCTTTTTTCTTTTATTATTTTGTTTGATTTTTGGGATGGAGTCTCATTCTGTCTCCCAGATGGGAGTGCGGTGGTGAGATCTCAGCTCACTGCAACCTCCGCCTCCCAGGTTCAAGCCCTTCACCTGCCTCAGCCTCCCAAGTAGCTGGGATCACAGGTACCTGCCACCACACCCGGCTACTTTTTGTAGTTTTAGTAGACATAGGGTTTCGCCATGTTGGCTAGACTGGTCTCGAACTCCTGACCTCAGGTGATCTGCCCGCCTCGGCCTCCCAAAGTGCTGGGATTACAGACGTGATCCACTGCGCACAGCCCATGCATTTATTTCTAATGTTTGCCATTGACAATGGGGACACATCAACAGAGTGTTCCTGGAAACCACTACTCATGGATGGAAGATAGGACGTAAATGAAATCTATTTGCCATTCTTCATATGATCTCATCTCCCAGCTTTCTGGATGAAGACATTGCATCCTATGGAGATAGTTACCCTGGTGATACTTCACCACTAGACATCCAGTCTTCACGTTTCACTCCAGGAGTGTAATGGTAAGGCCATGAGAAAAGACATATGTGTGTGGATTCTATGACATTTTTGTGGAACCCTTGTGTTGTTAGTCAGGGTTCTCCAGAGAAGTAGATAGGATATAAAGATGAAAAGATAGATACATGGACAAATAAAGAGATGATAGATAGATATACCTAGAAACATAGACAGATGATAGATAGACAGACAGATAGATAGATAGAAATCTTTTATTATTTATTTATTTTTTTTGAGATGGAGTCTCTGTTGCCCAGGTGGGAGTGCAGTGGCACAGTCTTGGCTCACTGCAACCTCGGCCTCCCGGGTTCAAGCGGTTCTCCTACCTCAGCCTCCTGAGTAGCTGGGATTACAGGCGTGCATCACCACGCCTGGCTAATTTTTGTATTTTTAGTAGAGATGGGGTTTCACCATGTCGTCCAGGCAGGGTTTCGCCATGTTGTCCAGGCAGGTCTTGAATGCCTGACCTCAGGTGATCTACCCGTTTCAGCCTTTCAAAGTGTTGGGATTACAGGCATGAGCCAC